>SNQJ01S0106135.1:6922-27681 GCA_010110895.2 Picea sitchensis | reverse complement strand
TTCCCACTCCTTATGGGAGTTCTCAATACCCATAGAAATCTCCTCCCGGCAATCTCCCCTTTGTCTTTGTCGGGAAAATCGGGTTTCGCGCTATCGCGAAACTTGTGGGAACGGTTCTCGTGCTCCCCAAAACCCCGAAACCCGATGGGTCAAAGAGTCAACGCTTCCATTTCTGTCAGGGATTTCCCTATCAGGAAATCGGCATACGTGATGCCGCAGTTCACTAGCACCACAAATCCCCGAACCCCGAACTCTGATACATACGTGCAACTTCTCCTTGCCACGTCACCTTCTCTCTCCATTATATCGGGAATCACGTGATCGCTATTTCAAAGGTCGCAATTCCTTTGCATTGGGAAACCCCAAATGCTGAATCTCGACTTCCCGGGATCCTGTACCACACGTCCCCGTAGTGCTCGACGGCTCCGAATATGTCGAGAAATCGCTAATCGCGATTTCAACAGGTATAAAACTCTTACCTCTACGAACCCTGATAAGCTGGATCCCGATGGCCCTTGTTTCCTTCCTGCGCCCAAGGGTTAAATCCCTCGCAACTTCTCCAATATCTGATGGTCGTCGGGACTTCGTGAGGCTCCTCGATGAGACCTGGCTATCGATTCCTCCTCTTTGAGGAATTCTTCCACTCTAAAGCTCCGTTTTGTTCAAACCTCCTCCTGGGTCTGCCTCCACAGTATCATGAAGGAACTATTCCTTCTGAGCTTGTCAACTCTGATTCTTTCAGAGAAATTGCGCACACTCTTGTGCTCAACCTCAGCCACTCTCGAAGTGTTGAGTCTTTCAGACTCTGTGCACTTCTGGCAATAGCAGTCTATACCTCCCTTTGCTCAGACAAGTCACTGAGACTTCAAGTTCAGCCTACACCTCTTCTGCATGGCTCTACCAACCCCTTTGAACTTCTGGGTGAACGAGAATAAGGGTTTAACTGTCGAGCCTCATCAATGCACTCAATGCAGATGAATTCAACTGCACTCTATGCAAGAATCTCCTGGCTCAGATAGAGAAACAATTGAAACTCATTCTCTTCTCTCTTAGACTTCAGTTAAAACCCTGAAATCACATGCACGGCATATTCAAAGAAATTGCATGAACAAAAAGAAAATATTCATGAGCACATAAGCATCATACACAGAGAAACAACACCGGCAATGAAATTGAATCAAAGATTCTCTTCTATTAATTCAAAAACATCTGTACATAGGTGTTCTTCACAAATTCTCTGCTTGCTCTCTCTTCTTTCTCCTGAATGTTGCTAATCTGAATAATAATAATACAATGTACAAAGGAGGGTGTCTATATCCGTTTTCCCTCTCAAAAAATGAAACTGTCTAATCTAGACTTAACTATTCTATCTACCAGTATTAAATCTATTAAATGCTTTCTTATCTACTAAGGACGAGAGCTTAAAGGCTCAAGGTCCCCTTTACAATAAAAGTGTGCTTCTTTATGATTGACTTCATTAAAGAACGATGCAACAACCTCCAAAGTATTTCAAAATGCATGCTGGCACTGTCCAGCTGTTTCCCTTCAATGTGCTGGCTCGCATGATGTGTTGTGGATGCTCCTGCATCATACTCCTCAGCTTGAAAAATTTCATGGGCTCCTGTCCATGAGCCCCTGCACGATTTGTCCATGCTTGCGTATCACTGCCTCATTTTCCCAACTGGCATCCTCCACTGGGTGATTCTTCCACTTCACCAGGTACTCGAAATACTGCTTTCGCCTGGTCTTCCTTCCCACTCGCTTGTCCAGTATACACTCCATCTGCGGTTTCTCTACGACTGGTAATTGCTTCTGCCATTGGATCACTGGTTCCTTAGTTCCAACTTTTATTTCTCCAGCCTTGTATGGGTATAAATCCGAAACATTAAATGTCGAAGATATCCCAATGCCATATGGTAACTCAATCTCATAAGCATTCTCGCCAATTTTCTTCAGGACTCTGCATGGCCCAATTTTATTCATCTTCAATTTGTTATATGTTCCCCTTGGGAACCTCTCCTTCCTCAAGTGTGCCAGAACAAGATCCCCAAATTCAAACTAAAGTTGTCTCTGATGTTGATCTGCTCTGTGCTTGTACTCCTGATTTGAGTCTATCAATCGTTGCTTCACCTTGCCGTGAAGTTCCTTCATCGCTTCAGCAAACTCTTCTGCGCTCGCACTGCTAGTCGCAGTATGTTCTGACTCCCTAAGTTTAGAAATTCCCCTCAGTTGTGTTCCATACACAATTTGGAATGGGCTTTTGCCTGTACTCCAATTCAGTGAATCATTGTATGCAAACTCTGCATGTGGCAAGAAGTTGTCCCAGCTGCTATGGTGCTCTGTCACCAAGCTTCTCAGCAAGTCTCCAAGACTTTTGTTGACCACCTCGGTCTGTCCGTCTGTTTGTGGATGGTAAGCTGAACTAAACGCTAAGTTAGTCCCTAGCTTTTTCCATAGCGTCCTCTAAAAATGACCTATGAATTTGGTATCCCTGTCCAAGACTATACTTCTCGACAATCCATGAAGTCTAACAATCTCTTTGAAAAACAAGTTTGCGATGTGCGTCGCATCGCTGGTCTTCTGACACGGAATAAAATGTGCCATCTTCGAAAACCTTTTCACCACCACAAAGATGGAATCAACCCCTCTCTGCATTCTCGGTAAACCCAATACAAAATTCATGCTTATCGCCTCCCATGGCCTCTCGGGTATGGGCAATGGTTGATAAAAACCCGCGTTCTGCTTTCTGCCTTTCAAATGTTGACAAATCCTGCATCTGTCAACAAATCTTTTAACATCTTCTCACATGCCCGGCCAAAAATATGTTTCGCTCAGCTTTGCGAATGTTTTGTCATGGCCAAAATGCCCTGCTAAGCCCCCGCTGTGTTTCTCCTTTAGCAGATTCTCCCTCATGGAGCAATCTGGAATACACAGTTGATTGCCTCTGAATAGCAATCCCTCCTGGATCATGTAGTCTATCCATGGGATCTGATCTCTAAGAACGGGATTCTCAACTGCTTCATATGCTTCTGCAAAATCTGCATCACCTGCATACATGTCCCTCAGGTTTTCAAAACCCAATGTCTTGACTCGGAACTCCTGCAACAACAAACATTTCCTGCTCAAAGCATCAGCCACTTTGTTAGCAGTTCCTGAAATGTGTTTAATTACAAATGTAAAATTATGCATATACTCTACCCATTTTGCATGTTTCTGGTTCAACTTATCCTGTTGACTCACAAACTGCAATGCATGATTATCGCTGTACAATACAAATTCCTTCGGAATCAAGTAATGCCTCCACTTCTTTAATGCCTGTATGATGGCATAAAACTCTTATCATGTGTAGAGTATTTCATCTTTGCTTCATCCAGCTTCTCACTGAAATATGCAACTGGCCTGTCCTCTTGACTCAAGACCGCTCCTATAGCATACCCGCTTGCATCACACTTCACCTGGAATGTCTTCTGAAAATCTAGAAACACCAGCACTGGTCGCTCTGTAATCTTCCACTTCAACAGATTGAATTTGTTCTCAGCCTCTGCTGTCTAATGAAAATACCTGTGCCATTTCTTCACTGTGTCCATCATTGCTGCGCTAATCCCACTGAAATTCCTGATGAATTTTCTGTAGAAACTAGCCAAACCATGGAAACTTCTCATCTCGAAGATATTTCTGAGTGATGGCCAATTATTGATCACTTCCACCTTACTTGGATCCATCTTCAACTCATTTGTTGATATAACAAAACCCAAATAAATGAGCTCTGTCTTCATAAATGAAGATTTCTTCATATTGATCAACAGCTTCTCTTGTTGTAGCTTCCTCATCACAATGGCCAAATGTTTCAAATTTTCAGTCTTCGTCTTACTGAAGATCAATATATCATCCATATATACGACTACAAAACTCTTGATGAATTCCCTTAGGACTTCATTCATCAGCCTCATGAATGTGCTCGGCGCGTTTGTCAAGCCAAACGGCATGACCAACCATTCGTATAAACCTTCATTTGTCTTGAATGTTGTCTTCCATTCATCACCTTCCCTCATGCGAATCTGGTGATATTTTCTCTTCAGATCAATCTTTGAAAAATAATTTGCCCCACTCAGGAAATCCATCAGATCATCCATTCTCGGCAGTGGAAATCTGTACCTGATGGTAATTTTGTTGATTTCTCTGGAGTCTGTGCACATTCTCCAACCTCCATCTTTCTTTGGACTTAGTACTGTCGGAACAGCACACGGACTTAGACTCTCCCTGACCAGTCCTTTATCCAACAACTCCTGTACCTGCCTCTTGACTTCCTCATTCTCTTGAAGCGTCAATATGTATGCAAGCTTATTCGGAAAACTGGCTCCTGGTATGAGATCGATTTGATGACTCGCACTCCTCATCGGTGGCAACGAATGAGGTAATTCATCCACGATGATATCAGTGAACTCTCCTAGCAGTTCCTAAATCTCATCCGGTAAGTCATCCACTCTTGTGCTAGTCAGGACAATTCTCGGTTTCCTAACCACAAAGAATTGTGGATCTTCCTTCTTCTCCATCTCTGTGAGAAGCTCCTTCCCACTCATGAGAAGTATGGTACTGCTTACTTCCAGCTTCACTTCTTTATCCTTTATCGGGAGAAATCTGTGTGTCCTCCCATCCTTTTCCAAAGTGTATGTGTTCATCCTTCCATCATGAACCACATTCCGGTCATATTTCCATGGTCTACCCAACAATACATGACAGACATCCATGGGAATGACATCACATAGGAACTTATCCTTATATTCACCCATTTTAAAATCAACTAAACATTGTTTAGTGACACTCACCTGATGTCCCTTCTGCAGCCATGAAACCATGTATGGACTCGGGTGATCAGTGGTTTCTAGCTCTAGCTTCTCCACCATCTCAGTCGAAACGAGATTGTCGGTGCTTCCGCTGTCCACAATGACCTTGCATTTCCAACCCTTGGTATTGCATGTGGTCCTGAACAGTCGGCTCCTCTGAGCTGTGTCTTCCACCTCTTTCTCAGGTGTCAAAAGAACCTTGTGCACTGTCAGTGAACTCCCACTTCTGGTGTCTTCATTCTCAACATCATGCCTGTGCGCCTCAGTGATGTGAGCTTCTCCTCTATCCGGTTTCCTGTCTGGACAGTCAACGGCTTTGTGTCCATCCTTCCCACATGTAAAACATGTGATGATTCCTCCTTTGCCTCTTCCCCTACCTCTGGTACGAGGAAAAGTGTTCACGTCAGCATAACCGCCACCCTGCTCTGTATGCTGTCTCTTCGGCTCAACATATTGTTGTCCTCACTATGAGGTTCCACCTCTCTCAATCTTACCTTGAGGTTTCTTCCATTCCTCTTTGGGCTTCTGAAATTTCTCTTGGGCAACTGTCTTGCCTCTGGGTTGACTTCTGCCTCACTCTCGTTGTCCTTGCTTACAGTTCATCTTCTCCTCGGCTTTCAGAGCCATCTGGTAAGCATCCTCAATAGTTCTGATGGTTACCATGCTTAATTCATCCTGAATATCGTACCTTAACCCATTCAGATACCTCGCCACCTTCTCATCATTGCTCTCCCGATGACCTGCTCGGATATTGAGCTTATAAAACTCTTCGGTGTACTCTTTCACCGTCATCAACTTTTGTCTCAGGTTCTACATTTGCCTGAACAGAGTGATCTGGTAATCTCTGGGGATGAACTTCGCCTTCATCTTCGCGATCATTCTGTCCCATCTTTTGATTTTCTGTTTGCCTTTGGAACGTCTATCTGCCTGTAGCTCATCCCACCATAATGTTGCATGTCCTTTCAGCTTAGTGACAACATGTCTTACCTTTTTATCCTCTTCGATATCCTCATAGTCAAAGTAGGTATCAAGAGCCCTGATCCAATCCAACAAATCTTCCGCATCCAGGCTTCCTTCATACGTTGGAATATCCATTTTGGTCTTGGAACTCATCCTGGCGATAGCTTTTATCAACCACTCGGTTGATGCGTCCTCCGCTATGACCTGTTCTTTGTGTCCATCTTCTTCTTTGACTTCAGAATCGCTAAGATCCCCAGCACCAACTCCGCGTCTTTGTGCAGTCTTCATCTCCTCAAGCCTTGCTCGGAGATCTCTCATCTGTTGCTCCATTTCTGGATTCCCTGCCGGCCTGCCTCTTCTTCTCACCTCCCTGTCCTCTTGGTCAGGTGATTGTCTTTCTCTTCTGGGCGGCATGGTGAATTCTCTCCCTCTCTGCTACAGAAAACAGAGAATAACCCACTCTGATACCACTTGATGCAACCTTCCCCACTCCTCGGAGAATGATTGCTCTCACCAGGACCTTCTTTCACTTAGGCCTGAAGAGTTAAAGAACTCTTCCCACTCCTTATGGGAGTTCTCAATACCCACAGAAATCTCCTCCCAGCGATCTCCCCTTTGTCTTTGTCGGGAAAATCCAGTTTCGTGCTATCGCAAAACTTGTGGGCACGGTTCTCGTGCTCCCCAAAACCCCGAAACCCGATGGGTCAAAGAGTCAACGCTTCCATTTCTGTTGGGGATTTCCCTATCGGGAAATCGACATACGTGATGCCGCAGTTCACTTGCACCATAAATCCCTGAACCCCGAACTCCGATACACACGTGTGACTTCTCCTTGACACGTCACCTTCTCTCTCCGTTATATCTGGAATAACGTGATCGCGATTTCAAAGGTCGCAATTCCTTTGCATTGGGAAACCCCGAATGCCGAATCCCGACTTCCCGGGATCCTGTACCACGTGTCCCCATAGTGATCGACGACTCTGAATATGTCGAAAAATTGCTAATCATGATTTCAAAAGGTATGAAACTCTTACCTCTGCGAACCTCGATAAGCCAGATCCCGATGGCCCTTGTTTCCTTCCTGCGCCCAAGGGTTAAATCATCACAACTTCTCCAAGATCTGACGGTCGTCGGGACTTTGTGAGGCTCCTCGGCGAGACCTGGCCGTTGATTCCTCCTCTTTGAGGAATTCTTCCGCTCTAAAGCTCTGTTTTGTTCGAACCTCCTCCTGGGTCTGCCTCCATAGTATCACGAAGGAACTATTCCTTCTGAGCTTGTCAACTCTGATTCTTTCAGAGAGATTGCGCACACTCTTGTGCTCGACCTCAGCCACTCTCGAAGTGTTGAGTCTTTTAGACTCTGTGCACTTCTGGAAACAACAGTCTATACCTCCCTTTGCTTAGACAAGTCACTGAGACTTCAAGTTTAGCCTGCACCTCTTCTGCACAGCTCTACCAACCCCTTTGAACTTCTGGGTGAACGAGAATAAGGGTTTAACTGTCGAGCCTCATCAACGCACTCAATGCGGATGAATTCAGCTGCACTCTATGCAGGAATCTCTTGGCTAAGACAGAGAAACAATTGAAACTCATTCTCTTCTCTCTTAGACTTCAGTTAAAACCCTAAAATCACATGCACGACATATTCAAAGCAATTGCATGAACAGAAAGAAAATATTCATGAGCACATAAGCATCATACATAGAGAAACAACACCGACAATGAAATTGAATCAAAGATTCTCTTCTATTAATTCAAAAACATCTGTACATAGGTGTTCTTCACAAATTCTCTGCTTGCTCTCTCTTCTTTCTCCTGAATGCTGCTAATCTAAATAATAATAATACAATGTACAAAGGAGGGTGTCTATATCCGTTTTCCCTCTCGAAAATCGAAACTGTCTAATCTAGACTTAACTATTCTATCTACCAGTATTAAATCTATTAAATGCTTTCTTATATACTAAGGACAAGAGCTTAAAGGCTCAAGGTCCCCTTTACAATACAAGTGCTCTTCTTTATGATTGACTTTATTAAAGAATGGCGCAACAACCTCCAAAGTATTTCAAAATGCATGCTGGCGCTATCCAACTGTTTCCCTTCAATGTGCTGGCTCGCATGATGTGTTGTGGATGCTCCTGCATCATATATGTTGATGAATGAAGCTATCTGAGACATTATCTAGCTTACAATCCTGTGAGACGTGGATCATTGCAGCTATGTGAGTCTTTCTCTCAGCTTGCAAACCTGGGATAAAGCCCCTAAGAAGGGTACGTGGTTCCTGCCTGAGACAGAGCTAGGAACATAGATATGACCTCCTCCATTTAGAGAGTTGATAAGAACTCCAAATGATTATCCAGTGGGAAAGGCGATCTGTTGAGTTAGACATTCATGTGGCTGAGCACAAGGTGAATGTGTGAAATCCCAAAGTTTTGGGGGCATTGTCATGTGAACAAAAATGAAGATGATGTATTAGCCTTGTCTGAGAAGCAGATTTGACGAGAAGACTCTAGATGATTATCCTATGTGAGACTCTAGCTGATTCTCCTATGCAAGGCAGTGGGAAAGAAGATTTGTAGAGTGGACGTGCCTGTGGACAAGCACAGGTGAACGTGTGAAGATCTAGTTCTTCTATGTAATGCATTGAACTAGAGATTGGACATCCCTATGGATATTCCCCTAGTGGATAAGCACTAGTGGAAGTATCAAATCCTTTTCTATATATTGTTCAAGAGTCATACCTGCCTGTAACTCTAATTGTTATATAAAGGATACAGGTCGGCCCCACCTTAATGTGATTAATAATAAATGTAAAAGATAATCAATTTGGTTAATATTAATTATAATAATAATAATAATAATTATTATTATAATGTGACTTAGAGAGGTCAAACCTATTGAACCAGTAGACACTTGTTTTTATAGGACAAGTCTAATATAAGTAAAAGAATATTCCCCATTGTGGAATTATATCCTTCATGTGAGTTTAGAAATTTTAGCAAGTACATCTACTTGGGAAAAGGTGTGCACCTCTCTTGGGCACTAGTCTTATAGGGTTTCAACACCCTCTTGTGTGCTAGGTATTTCTTGGTGGTGAAGGTATTTCTCTTGAATAATATAGCAAATGATTTGGTTGGGTTTTCTTCCCTTGTTGAGAAGGGTTTCCCAGGATACTTCTTGTGTTCTTGTGCATGGTGTTTCTTCTTGTGATCTTAGTTGCTACAACATTCTTGTTTATGGTTAAGACAAAAGAAAATTGAAATGAACTACATTTTTAGCCTAGCTTATTGAAAAATCAACATGGTATCAGATCATAGGTATTGAAGAGACCATTGCACAAAACATTTTTCAGCCATCCTCTCTCACTTCTGTAGAAAACGTACGACCCTCCTAGGGTTCCCAGAAATTATGTACGACCCTCCTTCTTTCTCAATTGTATCCTTTAATACTTGGACGTTGGGGCTAATTTTGTCATAGGAGTGTACGGCCTCCTTCAACGCACCTCCAACAAGCTTCATATCAAAATTTCGAGAATTTTTAAAGTTTGGTCCTAGAGTTTCTCTAAATTATGCAGAAATTTCAGTATCAAGGTTTCTGCAACTCATTGAAGGAGCTCTTCAACTCACTAGTGTTCTCCTATCTTTCAAAGGATTATTGTTGGCAGTCATAAGTCCAATAAAACCTAAAAGTGCTAGCCTATCCTAGCTGTTAGGTTTTCTATCCTAGTTGACAAAGGGTTGTGAAGAATCTAAAATTATGATGAACAAAAACCATGATGAAAGATAAGCTTGATGGATCAAGCAACTTCATGTTCTTGGAATACAAGACTTTAGAGGAAGACTTATAGTGGGCAATACAAAAGGGT
Organism: Picea sitchensis; assembly: GCA_010110895.2. Classification (NCBI taxonomy): domain Eukaryota; kingdom Viridiplantae; phylum Streptophyta; class Pinopsida; order Pinales; family Pinaceae; genus Picea; species Picea sitchensis. The sequence continues at coordinate 18,014 of SNQJ01S0106135.1, read as the reverse complement.
TTACCAGAGACAACTATCAATTAATGGAAGGAAGATGGCGTCAGGACAAGGAAGCCAATCACCTACTCAAGCGCTTACATTGAATGGCTAGCTTCAAAATAACAAAGATGAAAAAAGGTGACATCGTGACTATCTTCTTCATAAATATCTCAGAGGATAGAGATCAACCAAGAGCCATTGGAGAAATCATATCATCATCCTCAGGTATGCACTTGTATATATATTATTTGTATCATTGTCATGAGGAAAAATTGCAGGAGGAAGGAATCTTTGCTGAACTCGTGGATCAAGAAGGATCTTAGTGCATTCAAAGGAACAACACACTCAAAATAAATACTCCAGGTTTGATTGTTGTAATTTTCATTCCTCTAAACTATATTTCTATAAGTTTGCTAGATTACAATTAAGAGTTTTAGATGTGACAACATTCCTTAAATTGTCTTGATTCTAGATATGTACTCATTATTCTCCTGTAGGAGATATTATTGTGTTGGTTCTTTTTGTTTTCTTGTTCCATATAGGTTAACAAGAAAAGAATATGCTTATCCTTCATAGGGAGTCACTTGACTCAGAGGGAGTCAAAACTATTTGAGAAAGAGGAAGAATAGAACCATCATTGAGAAAACCAATGCTATAATGCATGATCAGAATCCTTCTAGGATTCCATGGGCAGAAGCATGCATGACATAGCATATGTGTAGTACAAGTGTCTTCACTAGACTTTGAAAAACATAACTCTCGAAGAAGTCTTCACCGAAATGAAGCCTGAGATTAAACACTTTAGGTTATTTGGGTACCCAGTGTATCTTTGTGTACCCAAAGAGAAGAAGTCCAAGTTAGATCCTTTAGAAAGAAAGGATACAGTGAATCGTCAAAGACAGTGAGACAATGACTTCTCCCCCTTTCAACAGTTCAGAGGGAGACAAACATTATTCCAGATAATCCAGTTGCTCCAGTTGATGTGTTCAGATATATTGCAGTAGGGCATAAAAGGCCTACCTAGACTCAATTTGCAAGAGGCAGAGAAACATACAAGCCTCTCAAGGCACATCCTGAGAAAGAAAAATTTATTTTTGAGCTATCCTTCTTTCATGAGCCACTTCATTGATGCTGAGCCTCCTTGTCTTAGAGAAGAAAAAGAAGAACAAGTATGGAAAGATGCCATAACAAGATAATACTAGTATATCTTAAAGAATGAAGTATACGATATCATTCAGGGACTAGAAGGGAAGTCTATGGTTACTTCAAAGTGGATCTATAAGATCAAGCACACAGTTGATGGAAGTGTCAAGAAATACAAAACGAAATCTATAGCCAGAGGTTTCTCACAAACAAAGGAAGTTGTCTACAATGAGATACTTGATCCAGTAAACCCTATACACTTCCATCTGTACTACCATACATGAGTTGGAAACTATATTAGATAGATATATTCTTCATGATCTTGGATTTCATCAAGAGTGTTGTTGATCCAAACCAATATTATTACAGTGTTGGTGACGAGAGCATGATTTTGATGACTTATTCAGAAAGCCTTTTTGTTGGATACAAGTAATCCTTGACTTCTGAATTTGAGATGAAGAATATGAGTATGATTCACTACTTTTTGGGACTAGAAGTATGACAGAGGATCGATGATATTTTCCTGAGTAAGGAAAATATAAGTGAATAATATTAAAGAAGTTCAGTATGAAAAAATACAAAATCCACCATGATGGATTTAAAGAAAAAGATTGATGATGATTCAGAGGAGACTGATCCACAACTGATTGGACCATTGATGTATTTGGTTAACACCATACTTGATTCATGCCATGCAGTGAATGTGTTTAGTCATTTCATGAGTCAACCGAGACAGACTCACTAAAATAAAATAAAAGATGTATTGAGATATATATGAGGCATAGTTGGATATGGCCTGAGATATGCCTCTAGTGTGAGACTAATTTTTCAAGATATGTTGATCCGGTTGGAAGAGAAGAAAGTACAGTGGATTGGAAAATCACATCCGATTGTTGCTCTACCGTGAAGTTTTCCATGGTTTCCTGATGCAGCAGGAAACAAAACTCTATAGCCTTGAGCACCACAGAGGCAGAGTATATAGGATTGAGTGTGTGAAGAAATATGGCTTCACAAGATTCTGATAGGTTTACTTTACCATGAGATGGATCTTATGATGATAACCAAAGAGCCATGTCTAAATATCCTTGAGACCCCAACGTTTCCTGATGGATCGAAACACGTTGAGATGAAAAGTCCTTATACCAGAGATATGATGCAGAGGAAATAGTACACATGCAATACCTTCCTACACATGAGCAGATTGCAGACATCTTCACCAAACTAACCTGATGAAGAAAGAATCCCTAGTTGAGAGGGAGTATTGATGACTCCAGCCAAGACAAAATTCAAAGTACATCCATGTGAGACTTTCTATAATGAAGAATGCCTCCCTAGCTAAGAGGGAGTTTTGATGAATGACACTATGTGAGACATTGTCCGGCTTACAAACCTATGACATGTGGATCATTGTAGCTATTTGAGTCTTTATCTCAGCTTACAATCCTGGGAGAAATCCCCTAAGAAGGGTACGTGGTTCCTTCTTGAGAGAGAGAGTTAGGAACGTAGATATGACCTCCTCCATTCAGATATTTGAGAAGAACTCTAGATGATTATCCAGTTGGAAAGGTGATCTGTTGAGTTAGATGTGCCTGTGGATGATCACAATGTGAACGTTTGAAATCCCAAAGTGCTGGGTGCATCGTCATGTGAACAGAAATGAAGATGATGTATTAGGCTCCTTTGAGTAGCATAGTTGACGAGAAGACTCCAGATGATTATCCCGTGTGAGGCAGTGGGAGAGAAGATATGTAGAGTGGATGTTCTTGTGGACGAGCACAGGTGAACGTGTGAAGATCTGGTCCTTCTGTGTAATGCAGTGAATCAGAGATTTGACATCCCTATGGATGTGCCCCTAGTGGATGAGCACTAGTGGGTGTATTAAATCCTTTGCTATATATTTTTCAAGAGTCATACCTTCCTGTAACCCTAATTGTTATATAAAGGGTATAGGTCGGCCCCACCTTAATGTGATTAATAATAAATGTAAAAGATAATTAATCTGGTTAATATTAATTATAATAATAATAATTATTATTATAATGTGACATAGAGAGTTCATCCCTATTGAGCCAATAGACAATTCGGTTGATAGGACAAGTCTAATATAAGTAAAGAAATATTCCCCATTGTGGAATTATATCCTTCATGTGAGTTTGGAAATTTCACCTAGTACATTTACTTGGGAAAAGGTGTGCACCTCTCTTGGGCACTAGTCTTCTAGGGTTTGAGCACCCTCTTGTGTGCTATATCTTTCTTGGTGGTGAAGGTCTTTCTCTTGAAGAATATAGCAAAGGATTTGGCTGGGTTTTCTTCCCTTGTTGAGAAGGGTTTCTTAGGATACTTCTTGTGTTCTTGTGCATGGTGTTTCTTCTTGTGATCTTGGTTGCTGCAACATTCTTTTTTATGGTTAAGACAAAAGAAAATTGAAATGAACTACATGCTTAACCTAGCTTATTGAAAAATCAACAATAGAGACTCCACACTTTTAAATTTAGCAATGGGAAGGAAAATGGTATGGAGGATGATTATGGAAAAAACATAATGATGGAAAAAGGTAAGAAAGAGACGCATTGAAGGGGAGATAGAAAATTACAAAGGATCCCACATGTGGAGGTTAATCAAATAAACAATTCATTTAATTTGGGAAAATATTACTTGGGTTCTAGGAAATGGAAAGGATATAAGGATATTGAAAGACAACATAATGGGAAACAAGCCACTAGAGAGTTCCCAGAGTTTATGCCTCTCAAAACTTGGCTGAGCAAGAGAAATAAAAACACTCTTTTCGATATTTTGAGATGGTCCTTGATCTCAGGCAATTGGATGGGATGGAAATTTGAAAATCCTACATCCCACCTGTGATCCCTCCTTCCTACTATGTTGCTAGTGGGAAAACCCCCCTTTAACTACACTAGGGTTTAAGATGTAGATAGAGAGAATAACCATCTAAAATTTAATCAATTCTCTATTCTACCCCAAACATACCAAAACAAACAAAAATAAAGAAATAAGAGAAGATATCGAGTAACTATAAGTTTGATCCCATGTCTGATGATGATCTCCTCAAGTTTTGTAGTTCCAACGATTGCACGTCTCCTCCCAAGGCTGACCTGCATCCAAATATAGGCAAACAAGGACTAAAAGCATGCTATTATATTCATGAGTTAGGGTTAGATATAAAATGCTAAGTATAAATAAATGAAAATACACAAAACCTCATCTTTTGGGATAGGAAAATGTGATTTTTTTATTCATAATACAAAGACTACAACTTACAATCTGTGTCAGTCACCATTCTGTGAACCTGGTCCAGGCTCCTCTTTACCATGCTCCAAGTGCACCTTGAATGGACTCCTTCTCTCAATATTATTATCACCTCAAATAAGGGAATGGATTGAATGGAGGGAGAAGGGGTTGATGGGGGAATGCTGAGGCAATATCTCACAAAAGGAAGCAAAATCTTCCGCAAGGAGGGGAAGTGAAATTGGGCAGAGTTTCACTATTCTTATACTTAGATGTGAAATGAGACCCCAACGCCTCCTTTTATATGGAAAAAAGGATGGTTGTTCGATTGGGTGATGGGCTATAGCAGGTGGATTAGTTGGGAAACTTCTAATAGCTCGTTAGTTTCAACGAATTCCTTGCAAATTTTTATTTTTTGCAACTTTTTCAAGCACACGCGGGCTATAATCGTGCATAAAGCATATGTATGCTAGTTGTAGTAGTGCAAAAAGCATATGTACACAGGATGTAATGGTGCATGACACACACATCTTCTAAAAAATGTTTTTTAAGAAGTTCTTCTCAGTAGTTATTTGGAAAAATATGCAAGTAAGAGGGCCAAGGCCATGTATATAGGAGTAGGGAATTTTACGGATATAACAGATGCCCCCTAATGTGTGAGGTCAGAAGAGAAACTGATTTCCAAAATACATTACAATATCTTCACCAATGTACGAAATCGAGTGAGCCCGATAGCAGAGTTTGGGAGGAGCCATCTGCAAAAACAACAATTGTCTCTCTGAGGTGGGCATACCCATTGTCAAGATGAACAAAATCATGGATTCCAATCAAATAAACTACACATCCATGTCATATAACTATATAAAGTGTATCCGTGATCAATACACAACGCATCTACATCTCAAAATCAATCGAAGATATACAAGCATGGTATTCATTGTCGAGAAGCTAGTGACACCTATGGTTGGAGATGAGGTCTTCAGAGGTCGAGAAACAACTTCAAGTTATTCAAAACTCAAGTAGGAGTAAAATGGGAGTGTATAACTCACTACCCTGAGGTATTCGTCATCTTGTTGGGAAAAGACATGAGGATCTCGATGATCAGTCAGAAAACTTCATCGATTTTGAATCTGGACTGGACTGGACTCTTGGGATGGCCAACTCATGGAAGTCAAGAGAAAAACTATAGAATTTTTGAATCAGGTTGAGTGAAACTTCCCTTGGACAAAAGCAGGAAATATGATTAGACTCAGGCAGCATGATACTGACATAAGTTTGTGATGCATGAGGCAATGAAAACTCTCCATGTGTTTTGAAGAGTAACCAAATGGAGGAGGACACATATCTATGTTACGAGAACAACTTCCTAAGGTCATACTAGATCCCAATTATTGACAAACAAATGGAAGGATGTGCTTTGTCTAAGGGTGACTCTCTGTGCCGCTAAAAAAAGAATACAGATTTCCCGTCCCCTCTTTTTGGAATATTTGATTTTTTTGTCTTTTTCAATTTTTTAAGAGCTTGAAAAAGAATTAAAGAATTCTACGTTACAAAGGAGGAACGAGTGTCTCAACCAAGCATACTAGTTCTAGGTGCAAGGAACATACTAATGCTCAAAGAAAGGAGACATGTGCAGGAAAAGGACACTCGGGGAAAATTCCTCCACGGGTCAAGGTGTCAGGTCGTAGAGGTAAGAAATGCTACAAGGCTTGTGTATAAGGCATTCTTCAAAGGTCCAGTTAAGAGAAACATGGAGGTGACATTAGGACACAGACACAAATATGAAAATGCGGTTAAGAAAGACACAATGAGACCCCTTCAATGTAATTTTTATGAGCATAGAGAAGGTAAGCTCGGTAGTTTTTTCACATTTAGAGAATCTTGAAAAATGTAAAATAAGACTCCAGGGAGTACCCTTTTCAGAGATAGTCTAGTCGGTTCAAGAAAGGGGTAAACTTGCACCGAAAAGATGTATTTTCAAAACCATTTTAACGAGTGTGACACAGACAAGATCACTCGACAATCTTTTCAATTTTAAGGATTATAAAAAGAGCTTAACTATGGACTCACAACCTTTTTCTGAGTTTAGTCTCCTTAGCCCAAAAAAATATAAAAGTCACTGAGGAGAACTCTCCCGGTGAGACGAATCTCCTAAGGTGTACCTTTTTCCGTTGTAATCTACAGGCTAGAAAGAGGTTTAAATTCATGCCAGTAGATGTTCTTCTGGGTCAATTTAACGAGTGTGAAGGAACAAGGTCACTCGACGATCTTTTCAATTTTAGGGAGTCTGAAAAGAGCTTAACTATGGACTCCATTGGGGTTCCTTTTTCATAAGTAATATTCAAGGCCTGGAAAAGGTGATAAACCAAAACCAAGGAGAATGTTCCTTTTTCGAATATTTAGTCCCTCAGGCTCGAAAAACCGTTAAACTTATTCCTGAGAATACTCTTATAGAAAACCGAAGTTCCTAGAGTATACCTTTATTCGTGAAATTAGCCATCCGAACCAAAAAAGGGGTAAACTACTACCGGACATATGTGCCTTCAAATTTTAGTTTGGTGAGCGTGAAGGACAACAAGATCACTCAACAATATTTTCAATTTTAGAGAGTCTGAAAAGGTCTTACAGAAGACTCTAGGGGGATACTTTTCTCAGTTAATCTAGGTGAGATCAAAAAGAATAAATACAGTCTCATTGGATGTTACTTTCTTTTTTCAAAGCGAGATTGAAAGACAACAAAGCATGCTAATTTAGGGGGTCTCGAGGGTAAGGCCAAGAATGATGTTGCATCAAATGGATGAGGCTTTATCTCATAATCATGACAGGACTAACAAGGCCTCCCAAGCCTATAGTCATTAATGACAACATGGACACCAAAATGCAACGAGGATCTACCTAGGGAATCCATGTAAAGGCAGGCTCTACCACCTAATTACAATACTTCTAGAGAAACAATGAAGGTTTTGTGTCACACTTCAGTGGGGTCGATCCTATGGAAAAGAGGAAAATAGAACGAGATGCAGAAAGTGGAGACGAAATCCTAACTCATATGCAAAAAGTTGGAAAAAATGACTTTTACCAAAGGATACCAAAAAGTGACCCATCCCCAAAAAATTACCAAACCAAAAGGAAAAGAGTACTAAAACATCCAATACAAAACTTAGAAACGGAATGAAGTGATCACCAAGCCAGGAAAAATGACAAAGGGGGTCAAAAAGTGGTAAAAAAGGCCAAAAAGTCTATAAATAGAAGCTGACAGCTCATTTTTACCATTGCAATTAGAAAATTAACCAAAAGGAGAAAAAACCCCTTTGCTAAAAGAGTTGATTCTGGGAGCTTCAGTGGACGAAACAAACTTATACTTGGACCAAGTAAGTACAAAATCATCCCTCTTGCATTTCAATACTTCTTTCATGCATTATTTTTTGTTTTTGAGGGGGCAGACTCTCCTAAAAAGAGTGGCACTGCGTGTACACAGGTTGTCCAAGGAAAACTCATGTATGTACTTAGGAAGAAAACAATATGTCTATGTACATATGCGACTGTGGCCAATATAACCCACGTACACCTTTGCGAGCTTGGAAAAATAAAAATGCAAGTACTAAACTTCCTCCATTTTTCCATGAAACACGATGTATGTCTATTGGAGGGAGAGTGAGCATGAGGATATTGACATTTTGGTCGAAGAGGACCCTACAACCATCGTCTCACTAAAACAGTGTGGGATATGGAAGTTCTTCAAGTGTTCGTTTATGAGGGAACGACCCAGATTACTCAATGCACTTGTGGATTATTGGCACCCGGATGCAGAGGAATTCATGCTAGAGGGTCAATCGTTGACCCCTATGAGAGAGGAAATTTACTTCTTGACCGGCCTCTTGAGAAAAGGGGAATCAGTCAATCTGAGGACATTTCCCCCTGATCCTTTCAACATTGAGGATTATATCCAGATGTACTATGAGTCCGACACTGAGAAGGTTGGTTTGCATGTGTCGATTCACAAGATCACTAGTTTGAGTCTACGAGTGATCTTGCTACTGATTGGGTGAATCATTGGATCTACATCCATGCATTAGGCCTCCCGAGCACACATGCAGTGTTCCATTCAGTGTCATGAGGCACATATCTTTGATTGGAGAATGACCATGATGACATTCATGAAGAGACAACTGACAGAGTGTCGACAATGTACCAACAAGAACTTCGAGTTCGATACGATTTTATGTTCCTTTTTATTTGAGAGGGTACCTAGTCTCAGTGCCAAAGAGATAGTACAGAGGCATGTGGCCTCCTTCCCAGCAGTATGTAGGTGGGCATCATTGCTTCCATGACAGGGTGGAGGGAGGACCATAGAGGCCTTTGACGACAAGTTCTTCGACTAGTGGGCACGACAGATTCTGGAGATAGAGGATTACCCTTATGTCGGGATCAAATTCTCCAGAGGTCTGGACATGTCCATGTCTCCCGGCGAGGAGGGAGGCGAGATAGGTAACATGATTTTAAATTTATTTATTTTTATTTTTATTATATATATATATATATATATCATTTTTATATGTGTACAGAGTACTGACTCTTGTGTATCTTCTATGTACATATGTGGGACCTATGCATCCAACGGACTTCATGAGGACTCAGAGACATCCTCGACCAGGGGTAGGACCAACAATGGTCGAAGGATCAACAACTGTAGGGGGCCCTCCATCTAGAGAGGCTGAGATCGAGGATCTCTCACCTGCTATGCATCCCCATGTAGTAGAGGTTCCACGGACACGGGTCCATCTATTCTGGCATTTTTCCAATGCCCTTGTGCATTATGGTAGGGCCAATAGGCCTTGTTCTTAGATAGGATAGACCCTTGATGTTCTGAGGGAACTTTTTGTACATGTATTTTTGAGGGCATAATCCCAGTGATGTATACTGAACATTATTTTTGAGGCGTTCATGCCCACTTATGTACTCACGACACTTTTTGATATATATATATATATACATATTTTTTGTCTTATGGATTACATACTCTATAAATGTATGTACATGTGTATGTGTGTGCTTTTCTTTTTATGTGTGTGCAACATGCCAATCTAATATTTGATTAGCTAGAGTATGTATCATATGATTAAATCTCCTAGGAACATGGATATATGTAATATAATCGAAGTAATGTTCTAAGAGACATACCCTAAGGAAACGTCGGTGCAAAGTGGTATCATAAACTTGGTAAACTCCATTTAATTGTGACATAAACAACTGAGCATCTAGGTAGACCTGGAGGTGAGAAATGCCATGTGACAAAGCGTTGCGAAGAAATTCTATCACTACATTGTATTCAACAACATTGTTTGTAGCGTCACCAAAACAAGTACCTCCGGAAGATAGAAACTGGCCTCTAGGTATGAAAATCACCCAAGCTACAGAAGAAAGCCCTCGAGTATGTTGGCTAGCACCATCCACGAACCCAAAATACACCTTCGATTCACTTGACATTTGCCACAGTGAAAAAATAAGACATAAATAACTACATGTCCACAAAACAAAAAAGACAAAAACTGTATAATAAGCTATACATATGTATAGGAAGTCACGCAGGTGACTAACCTAAGAGTAATACTTCTTGAGGTAGAGTCCATTTCTAGGATCTGCCAAGGTATTTCCTTCAAAATCAACTAGACGGTAAGCTCCCTTCTTCAAGACCTCTTTCACAATGAACAGTCTGAACCACATGGGTTTGAACTTGCTTTCCCCTAGAGGATATTTGTCTTGATCATAGACCAGGAAAATATCTCCTTCAAATAAAATACGAGGACAAATAGATTGATCGTACTGACACTTGACTCATTGCTTATGAGCCTCAATGGCTGAGGCTACATCATGACTCTACTCATTGACCTTCTTGAGATATAGTGGGCATTACTCAACTGGTGAAGTGTCCGAAAATAAATATACTGCCAATTTTAAAGAAGGAATGTGACACTCAATAAGTAATAATTCTTCCTATAAATGTGTTGAACTTGCACATAATAGATCTAGCTAGAAAATACCACACATTTGCAGAGAGAAATTGAGAAAGAAGAGAAAGAGAGAAAGAATGGAAGAATTCTCATTAACCATATTCCACACTCAAAGAGTGAATAATTTACAATATATATAGGATACATGAGTAACTAATGCGCCATAGTGGTGGTATAGAGTGATTTGGACACACACCAATAGTTACATGAGTAAACATCCACCTAGTGTAGTCTCTCATGTAGATACAGGAGTGAACTGCCACCTAGTTTGATTTAACTAGTTTATCAGTCTTCAGTTAATTGACTGAAATAGAGTGAAGTGAGGAGGATATCAGAGAATCATGAGTAATTCACTAGTCTGGTGATGATCCCAAGGACAATGCGCATTAGTTGGTGATGATCCCAATGTTGCATGGTGATAATCCCAATGTAGCATCTAGACTCCACTCAACTGATCAAACTGAAGTGAAAACTGAAGAGAATATTCTCTTAGAGGAATATTCTCCCTAAACTTTAGGATAATGGATAATGACTAATAAACATAGGGAAAACCTTAGGAAAAATAAATCCTAGGTATGTGTGAAGTACTCCAACACCCTGCCTGAACATCACTGTGGTGAAAATAAAGAATGGGTCTCAACAATGAGGTCATGTTAGGTACCCAGATACAAAAGATACACTGAAATAAACGAGGAAAGAGGGAAAAACACATGGGA
>SNQJ01S0106134.1:0-22704 GCA_010110895.2 Picea sitchensis | reverse complement strand
TACTGACTGATTTGGATGTGCTAGTGATTTTATATTTTAAAAAAATAGCTTATTACCTTATTATATAGAAGATTTATGATTTTTTTTAAATTTAAAAACTTAATTCACTTCGTTATTACTAGTATTGTTGAACAATTGAGGAATCAGGAATCCGACTGTCCTGTATGTGAATTGGATGCAGACATAGCCGTGGTTGTGGTTGTTTCAGGCCTTGGGGCCCACATGGCATGAAATCATATTTAAACTCTACTTCAAGGAAGGTTATTTGACTTGAACATATTAAGTCCATTCCCTGTATGGATGAATGAGGTTGTTAGACTTGAATCTGATAACTCCATTACCTGCAACGGTCTTGTTGGCTGCCACGATAAAATCACTTCTCAATAAGTGCGCAAAACTACAATGAGTATGATCGCCCCGTTATTGTAGTTATCGTTCTATCATTTTAAAATATTATATAGTGCATCTCAAGTCTACTAGTGTAATGTAATAGTGCAATCTACTAACGACTCGACTAGTGTGTCCAAGTTTCCTGCAATGTAAATGAAATAAGGAGTCGAGCTACGTGTTCGTTCCGTTGTTGTAATGTCACTTACCTAATAATTTAAGTGAATTAGCAGCCAAGCTGCTTATTTCCCGCTCTTTTAAACAGAAGTTACGTGCAGGAAAGTGCTGTTTCCAGATTGAAAGTGTTGTTTCCAGATTGAAAAAACTCATAAATTGGTTTGTATGTCTTTTGCTCAACCCGGTTCAAATTTTGTTTTCTAAGGTTTTTGAGTATTTTTTCATAGACAGTACAATGGCAGCAACGTTCTCACACTACTTTCTACCAAGTAGGCAAGGAAACTTAATAATAAGATTTTTCTTATAAAAAAACCACTAACTTAATAAGTTCACAATTTTTTTCCGATATATATTTTTTCTGATTTAAGATATTTTCTATATTTTTTCAAGATATTTTCTAGAAGGTGAGTGACTTAGTAGGTTGATATTTATTAAATTTAATATTTTTTTCTAGAAAATTGTAATTTTAATCTTATTTGATTAATGAAACTTCGTTCATACAATTTTATTTTTAAACTTAAAACTTTTTATTTCCAAAAAGTGTTAGTAAATTTTAAAATTATTTAAATTTAAAAATAAATGAAAAGTATTTTTTTTTCATTTATTAATTTATAAATGAATATTATTTTTATTTTTTTTTAATAAAAGAAAATATATTACCTTAAAAGCATCATGTCGCTACAATGTTCATAGTTTGCCAACCACAACATAACAAGTGGCTTGTAGAAAAACTTAGAAAACATAATTGAAGCTAGATAATATAAGGTGACATGTGTTATGAACCATAAATATGACGTGTCTCGTATCATGCACCAGAAAATATGTCTGATGCCAGAAAACATAACATGGTTGTAGCCATACACCTGAGAATTTAGCAAAACCCCAAAATATATGAAGGTGGTTCCTGATATGCAAAAAAAGAGAGAGAATCTAGAGGTTTGGTGAACCCAGGCGTCCATCATTGTTGTAGGTGAAGACAAACCTTTGTNGTGAGTGACTTAGTAGGTTGATATTTATTAAATTTAATATTTTTTTCTAGAAAATTGTAATTTTAATCTTATTTGATTAATGAAACTTCGTTCATACAATTTTATTTTTAAACTTAAAACTTTTTATTTCCAAAAAGTGTTAGTAAATTTTAAAATTATTTAAATTTAAAAATAAATGAAAAGTATTTTTTTTTCATTTATTAATTTATAAATGAATATTATTTTTATTTTTTTTTAATAAAAGAAAATATATTACCTTAAAAGCATCATGTCGCTACAATGTTCATAGTTTGCCAACCACAACATAACAAGTGGCTTGTAGAAAAACTTAGAAAACATAATTGAAGCTAGATAATATAAGGTGACATGTGTTATGAACCATAAATATGACGTGTCTCGTATCATGCACCAGAAAATATGTCTGATGCCAGAAAACATAACATGGTTGTAGCCATACACCTGAGAATTTAGCAAAACCCCAAAATATATGAAGGTGGTTCCTGATATGCAAAAAAAGAGAGAGAATCTAGAGGTTTGGTGAACCCAGGCGTCCATCATTGTTGTAGGTGAAGACAAACCTTTGTCCTCAAGTTGGAAAATGCGTCTTATCCAGTCCACCCGACATGGAGTCAAACATGAGGTCCATGCGTCGAATAAGGATGCTCTGATTGTGAATTTGGTCCTCTAGGTTCCACTGCATATTGAAGATCAGTTGAAGGCGGTCGTCCAAAAAATGATGTGGATTGAGTAGAGGTTGCACGTTTTTCCCAACAGTATCCTCACAAGGAGTTGTATCTACATCAAAAACTGTTGGTGGAATTTCTTCCATGGCTAGTTCAAGGGTGGCCTTTCAAGCTATCCAATATGTTAGCCAACTAGGGGGGTTTCTTCCTGAACCACATAGTGGCCTTGCTCCCATGGTTGGGCTGAAGAATGTTGATGATGCAAGGCTCTGGTAGAGCTTTCAAATTTTTCCTCTCGAGACGAGGAATTTCTTCATCCACGATCTTGTTTGGTATCGGTGAGGGGTTGAGGCAAGTGTGCATAACTAATGGAAGCTAGAGAAAAATCAAGACAATTTTGGCCAATGCTAGGAGAGCCGGTGGTCGGAAGAGAGGGATGCAAGGGATCACGACAGTTGCATCGAGCAATGAAGCTATACTATTGTGGCCCTCTTTTGGGTTTACCTTGTTCTCTGGGCATGATGGAGGAATTGCAGTAGAGGTGGGGGAAGGGAAGTGAATTAAAATTTTGGTCCTGTAATATCCCTAGGCTGAACCCAAATGTAAATGTAAATGAAAATATACTTAGGTTGGTGAGCTATTTGATATCATTTTGTATGCACCTTTCATGGCATAGTGCGTAAATGTACCACACAGTAAAATGTTGAAGTGTGCACATTCTTGGATACCGTGCACAACAACTTAAGTGTGCATGATTTTGAGGCCAGTGAACCTTTTGTATATATGTTGTGCTTTATAGGCTGGTGAGCCATTATGATAGGCATTATTATAGGCAAGGATGCTTATATTTTGATTAAGTCAGAGAGCCTAGATGTTAAAGGTCAGTGTGCCTACTTTTGTAAATGTCTTAACATTAAATAAAATACATCACTACGCGCAGATGAACCACAATAAAAGAAATGGGGAACTAAACTCCACTAGTTAGGGAAAGGGAGGGACCTAAAAGTTAAGGAAAAGCGCTAAGCAATGGAGCTTAAGCCAAAAATGAATATTATATTAATATTTCTTAAATCATAAAGTATGAATAATTATTTTATCCTAAGTTCCAAAGTTGGGGACAAGTGGGCCAAAGTAGCTCCCAACATGACAAGTGTCAAGTTGGAGAAGTGCATACATATTGTTGGGACTTAGTTCATTTTATCATCTTTTCCGTGATTCTTTCCATCAATCTTTTTCTATCATTCCTTCCATCAGGGAATCATCCATTCAACCATACCATGATCTTTCACTCACGCAGTAAGGTATCCTTCATACTTCATATCGATGTACCTGAGCTTGTATCCATGGCCATATCTATATGTGTAGCTGGTTAGCTTGGGAGCTTGACTGAAGAAGTGGTTTATCAAGTCCGTGGGATAATGAAGAGGCGGGTTGTCAAGCCCGTGGGATATTGAAGAGGCGAGTTGTCATGCCCATGAGCAATTTCTCTCTGGGTGAGAGAATTGTTGGGAATTGATTTCCTGAAGGTGCCAAACTGTAGCTACAGGGCTATGAGACTTTCTGTCCAGCATATTGTTGAAGCCCTAGAAGGGAAGTGGGGCAGTTAAAGGACTGTTGAGAAAACAAGGGGCACACTTTCTGGGGTGGGACAGTCATGTGGGGAATGAGGGACTGCAGGTTGTTAGTTTGAGTTGGCACCTAACACCAAGTCTTTAATGTTCTCTATGAGCCTTTATCCTGGCTAGGAATCCCTTTACCCGAGTGGATTTCAGTCCTAGCTTGGGGGTGACTCACTGTTGAGAATGATGAATAGTGTGGTCTAAGGCTGGGAGGTTTGTTGAAGGTCTGCACACAGTTGGTGACATTTGTACCAAGATAAGTGTCAATTGTGTGATAAATTTACATGTTGCATTGTTATTACATGCTTATTTTTATGGGTTATCATATGTTCATTTATAACCATGTTTATATTTATGGGTATTGCCTGTATATGTTTACTGTTATTTCAGTGTGAATTCGTGTATTTACAAATGTATTTGTATGTTTACATTTTATATATAAAGCTTTCGCAAGAATTAGATGTGTGTATATTTTAATTGCATGCAGTTGGAAAAAATTATGTGGCATAGCTCAGTTGGATGATGGTTATGTTACAGTATGTCCAGCAGAGAGAACAATAAGAGTTCTCTATCGTAGCGTGGTCCGGCATGGATGGTCGAGGACATTACAAAATGGTATCAGAGCTTTAGTTTTCAACACTAAGCCTGGATGGGCTGAACAATTTGAGTTGAAGCGAAGTTTCATAGATAATTTATTTCGAAGTGTCCAAATTTCAGTTTGTAGAGCATCCATGGTAAAAAGTAACAACAATTATGCGGAACTGGGAAAATGTAACGCCCCATATCTTGACTTTAGGTAGTTAGAACATTGTTGTTTACTAATCTTAATAATTCAAAGTTTAGCATTTGTTTGGAGTCAGTTAGACTTTGTTAGACATTGAGATGTGTACATCTAGACCTATTTGTATGTTACATGATATATGCTCATGACAAAGATAGTTATTTGATTATTTAAACATGAAAAAAATAAAATGGGTAAGTTCGGTACATGTATACCAATTCAAGTTATGTTGTGAATGTATAATAGATGCAATGCATGATGTAAATAGGAATACATTTCTTAATTGAGCGTCAATGCAAATAAGGATTCTTATATAAATTTGTGATGTATCTCCATCAATATGTGTTATTAGTGAACTAACCTACAATATGATGAGCTATGTGATAGCAAAAGGACTATAGTATTGAGGTAACTGGGATGTAGTAGACATCAAGAAGCTATTGTATGCTATAAGTTGTACTTACTATTTAATTTATGATTTGAAATATTACTATGATCTATGGTAAGTGTGGTTTTGACAAGATGCACAACTTACCGAGAGTGGATGTTTGATGACGTGACTCTAAGAACAATAGTTGCACAGTATGGATTGATATAGGGTGTTGACCCTAGTTCTATAAGGAGGGGTGGAGGTATTGCCCACCATTTATCCTCCGAAACCTTGAGTCGTGGGAGGGCTTTGTGAAGTCACGTTCCCCTAGACATGTGATGACGATTGCTAGTTGCCTATTGGGGAAGCCTGGTCAAGATGTATGACACTTACACTTATGGGTTCTATCTGGAGTTAGGTCAATATAGTTGACACTCCAGCTTAGTCCAACAGAGAAAAGGATAGGATGGAAAATGGAAGTAGGTTAGGAATGAAGGATGCTTCGATGTTAGTTGAGAATACTAATTGTGGATTTGTAATGCCCATATACTTCTAAACATCATTAGGATTCATAAACATTTTATTTGGTAAACTGAATAATAACTTCTTAGCATAATAGTGATTCTCATAACAACAACTTCAACAACTTAGAATTCTCAATAAATACTGAAATCATGACAGAAAGAAATAAATACATAACTTAACAAAGTACCTGGTTCTGATGCTAATTTTTGTTGTCTATGTGCCTTGTTGATGCCTTCCTGCTTCCTGCTATAAGATCAACCCTGCCATAAATAGGAAAAGGACTAACCAAAACTATTGTCCTCCCTACCAACTAGGAAAACTACCTAGCTCCAGGATATCTACGGATATCCTAGCCCTCCGTGCCCAAAACCTCCAACAACTCAGTGCCTCCCCTGATCAAAAGCCACAGTGCCAAAACTCTGTGCTCACAGCAAGTCCAAAAGTCCTCAGAAAATCTTTGTTCTGTCCAATACAGTCGGCCCAGAATTACAGTTTACAACATCCATTCCCCCTCCTGGTCGAATGGTGCACACATCCCCCTCTTCCCATCCCTTAGTCCTCCCTACCGACTAACTCATTTACTTCACAACCACCCCCGTCCTCCGTCCTTCGTTATGTTTTTAATGTTTTATCTTCTCGGGATCCATGACTATCCCTCTCTGCATACACCACCATTTTATAACATTTTCATTGATCTTTTAAATTATAATTCTCAGGTCATTAAATGTGGTCTGTAGCTAGAGTATTACTTAGTTAATCACAATCATTTTATTTTAATTAATTTTACTTTATAATCTTTAATCATTTATTCAATTAGGGTCGTTACAGGATTAGAGATGCCACTATTGTTTACTCACTTGGTTCCTACCATGTTTAAAATCCTCTTTGATTTCCTATTGATATTTTAAGTGTGACAATGAGTTATTGATGAATTGGTGTAATTTAGTTCGTTAAAATTATTAAATCATGCATTACTTGATCCGTTGTCCTACATGTCTTGGTGATCATTTAGGAACTATGCACTAGAGGCAATGATTGTTTATCGTTAGTACATGCATAAGATATGTGTCTGCTAGCTACGCACACATACCCTACCCATGTATACTAGTATAAGTAATTAATGTATTAATTATTAAAATAAATTATTAACTATATTAATTATTAAAATAAATTATTAACTATTTAATTGAATGTTTATTGAATATGTAAATTATATTGCATACAAATATCTAGAAGCATTAAATACTTTCTTGACTTTGATAGATGGTGGGTGTGATGAATTAAATGAGCATGGTGGAGTGTTATGTACATTTTGAGGAAAATTATCAAATATTTACATTCAGTACAGAATAATGATTATTTATTTTTATTGTTGTTTAATGCAAAGTCATTTATATTTAGTTTTATTTTAATATTTTCCAAAATATCTAGATAAGGGGAAGGTTGATGGATAGTAAATGAGGGGTGAGGAGACTTTGGGGAAGTGTGTATGGAAACTTGATAAATAGGGGAGAAGAAGTAGGAGGAGGAGGATGGAGGTTGGAGCATGATGAGAGGTTGTGAAATTTTTAGAAGATAATTTTGTGATAGTTTCTTTGAGCATTTGTGCTTTGTTGTTCTTGGAGTCATCAGAGGCCAAGAAACCGAAGGCTGGAGCTGTGTCACCAGTTCCTGGGCTGACTGTGGAGGATTCCGCTATTTCACCTCGGGCAAGCTGAAATACTTGAAGCACCCAGACTACATTAACCGATGAGCTCACAAACTAAGGAGTATATTTTTCAAAGGATATTTTGGTTATTGATATTCTTTTGGGTATACTTATGTTTTAATTTTTTAAATCTTAAAGTTAGCCTACTACTTATTTCACCATGTTATTAAATTACCATCGAGAAGATGTAGAAGAATGTGTAAATAAAAATCAATCAAATAATGCTAAAACAAAGTTGTTAATGTAGGCATTTAAAGCAATGGTCAATTGCTGGGCATCCGTGGATGGGTGCTACATATGAGTCAGATCCCTGCTTAAAATCGAACTCCTGGCTTGACCACCCACAACACTGAGATTTTGCCTTTTCTCTGAAATCCAATTTGGGTTGTTACATGGCATGCCACCTCTATAACTCAACTCCATGAAGAAGAGTACAAATTAACTCACAAAGTAAAGATTATCTCAGAATCCATCACTTATCATAACTTCTCGACAGCTCTCTATGATTGATCTCAAACTTGCTGGGTGGAGAAAAAAACAGAAGAAAACAACAGACATTGACCAGATAATGCAAAATCTCTTTGTCAAACAGATCCACAACATAACTCAATCACCAAAACAATTGTTGGTTTGCAAAACTATAACTTTTCATACCATTATTTTTTAAAAGTCTATCTATACTGGTATAAGTTTTTAAGTACAATGGCTATTGATAAAATCAAGTCGGAACTATGTTGAGACATCATGTTGCCCGCACAAAATTTTAACTCTGATATTTTAATGAAGCCACACAAAACTCATTGAATTCCAAAGAACAATCTATATAACTAGTTGTTATGCACTACATCCATTGGCACCAACTTTACTTGAAATCCATTCACCATTTGGAAGCTTAATAGAAACATTCGCTAGAGCATCAACATCAGAATTGAAATCTCATTATTTAAAATGTGAAAAGACAATGGATATCAACCCTGTCAATATGTCCGATGTAGAACTTCTTAAATTTTATTTTGAGCTACGTTGCCTCTGCACACAACTTAGCCATATCTTCATTCTTGGTTTTCCATAAGCCCTTAATTAGAATTGGTGCACCATAGCTAGATGGGTGTTACAAGCAAAAGGGCGATCTGAAACTATGGTTCTGCAGTCACAAATAAAATCAATCCCCATAGCCAATAGCCTCAAATCTGCTATTGAAAATTCCTGAAATAAAATCAACAAATAAACGCTAATGCTGGGTGCATTGTTTTATGCCAAACTCTATTCTCAAAGTATACCAGCATGAAAAACTAAGAAGAAATCCATGCATTACCAGGTTCTACGATGTGGCCATGGCCATGGATTTATAAGCAATTGAAAACCTGAAACTCTCAAGCTTGGGTTTGTAGAGAACCGAGCCCATGTATGTGTCCTTTTGGTCAAAGAATGGATTGGTTTCATGTTTTATCTTCTTCATTTTCCCAACCGTGAATGGAAACACCAATGCATATTTTAATGTTTCATATCCGTAATATCACTAGTCAAAATATGCAATATGAAATGTCAGCTTATATATAGCATATATATATATATATACAGTCTGTGATTTTCTCCTATCCAAACTCTTACAATCGGGCTCTACCTTTCTATGTATTAGTTTTGAACCCTAGCATCTTCTTTCTGTGAGATTGTCAAGGAGAATGGTAGACACTTCTCAATGCAGAGGTCATGGACATCCAAAAAAGAGGATGAAAGAGCCAACAAGGGAGCCCATCACAGGCCCCCACCTCAAATCCTTTTGATACCAGCAAGTGGTTGCCGAACTTCATGCAGAGAAAGTCAGTATTTCCATGGAAGGCAGAAATGATGGAAGACAACGCAAAATCTATGATGCAGCAGTTCTTGAAGTGATGGAAAGATCTGGAAGGATGTTGAGGGATCAAGGGGAAAAAATTTCCCAGCGCCCATATAGCATTGCAAGTAGGCTTTTGGAGGGCTTGGAATTTATTATGTACCAAAATTTACAATGGTCAGGTTGATGGCAGTACTTTCAGAATTATGTGCAACATGGAAGAGATTGAAAGGAAACCTCCAAGAGATCTTAAACACACTGGTAGAAAGTGTATGAACAAAGGTCCACAGAATCCATAGTGGAAGAACCCACTGAGGAGCAGGAACCATAAGCAAACACCATGCCAGCCAGTCTAGTTCACCCCAAAAGTAGTTTAGGTCAGTTAGTACCGTGAATCGGTACCTCCGTCTGCTTACATATGAACCTATGATCTCACTACTTTATTTTTGTTTCTTCAAGCATGGTGGATTTTAATTTTATGGATTGATAATAAAATTTTAAGGCAATTCATAGATGCCAACTTTGTGACTATCAGAATTAGTTCTCTGGAGTGCATGGTAGAATCTTTACACATTGAAAATGCCAACGTTGTAATCATCAGATATAATCAGTGAACTCAAATAGACTTGGAAGACAGAGATAGTGGGAAGAATGATGATATATGGCCACCATTTGGACTGTCTATGTAATCACCAACAATACCAATTTTATATAAACAACAAATATCTTTTTCTAAAGAAAAAATACAAACAAAAGTAAACCCATCGTATTATCCGCCATTCTTCTTCTAGCCACCGGCTTCCTTCGATACATTTACAGACAATTGATTATCTCTAAAATCTTAATCAAGGTGATTTTGTGTCAACCCATACCCAACACTGTGGGAGAATTCACGATTTTAATATGAATTTATCTTAAGAGATACTAAGGCTCGCATTTGAGAATCTTTATTGTGATATTTATTATATCTTGCTAACCTAACATTCTGACTAAGTTCTGGTATGAGCTCTAGACCTCAAGAGAAACTACCTGCTGAGATGGGTTCTTGAATCCTTAACCCTAGACAAGGCCATACATCAAGGTACCCACATCATTGTTAGAAATTCAACTCATTGAGTTGTATGTGGAGGTGTAGCGATGCACAGACACTGCAAAGAGGATTTGTCGGCTTCTTTATGTGAATATGGTGTGCGAGAAAAAGAGTTGAGTATTTCTATAATTCTTGTGAACTTCAACAATTATTTTGACCCATATGGTTCTCTAAGCACACCTCTCTACCAAAATGCAACTTTCAAACAACCTTTTTCCACAGAGAATGGTCCATATGATTATACTAGAAGTGGAAATCCTACTCAGGATTCATTGGAAGATCTATTAGCAACATAAAAGCCCCATTGGACCATTTTGTTTCATCTATGGGATGACCGCTTGTCTCACCATTACACATATTGTAGAAGTGTGACAAGAAATTGCCGCTGAGATGACATATATACGCTAGGATAGGAAATTGCTCTAGGTGATTACATAAAAAATGGTCACATATTTGAGGAATATCTGAGGATCAGATCCTTGCTTCCCGTATCTGTAGTTATGTGCTTCTTCGCCAGAGATTAAAATGGAGAATATCTATTCCAATCCCCTTTCCTAGTGACATGATCCCCTTTAATCGCTAAGGGATTGATGATTGGTCAAGGAAACATTGTCTTTATATACCTACCCTAGAGACTAGGTCATCTCACACTTACCAATGGAACCTCTATGAAAAGACACAGAAGGAAAAAATCATGGATAAAGATTTACATGAATTGAATGTCATAGCAATATAGCATGTGACTGGACGCTTTGGAAATGGGTACAACTACCTCTAGTGCAGATGGATTACCTATAGTCAATGCACTTATGAGTATTTAATGCACAAATGGCTGGGTACAAAGATTGTATCAACATCTCTTATTTGAATTTCCAGTCTGGTTGTGGGAGTCATCTTGTCATCCCGATAATGCCTTCTGTAGTTGAGTGTGCGAAGGACAATGTTTGCAGGTACTTTCTTTAATGGGCTCGATTTGGACATAGATGGTGCACATGGAACCTTTGTGCAGGTTACGTGAGATGCACTCTAACATGTAAAAGAGAGGACGTAGGTCTAATTAATAAGTATTGAATGGATAATAAATTTTTGGCAGCATCTACTTATCTTCCATTGACTTTTGTGCCACTTTTATGTTTCCCTGTAGATGATGGGTAGAATGATCACATTGGGAATTGCTATTCTTTCACCCCTGGCCGACATCATCCATGCTATAGGTTTTGTGCTGGTGACAGATTCAGTGTGCAGGTGACAGATCTGTTCTTCAATCTCTTTATGTTGGTATGTGGCTCCATGAGCAACTCCATAGGCAAGAAGTGCCATAAGCCAAACGATAATTTTTGAAAACTTGAAGTACAACAAGCAGAACGATAATTTGAATAATTAAATCATGAGAAACAAAAAACATAGAAAATATATGACGTGGTGAAATTATCTTATTAAAACATTAAGCCAAAACTCAGATAGGCGGCTTAATTATCTTGTTTAAATAATATGCCACTTGACCAACCTATTAATTTCCTGTGAGGAAATACAAGCGTTTCTTCTCTCAAGATAAGTGGAATGAATCGGTATAAAAAAAGTGGATAATAATATAATTAAAATATATAATGTATAATTCTAGACAATAATAAATGTAATCTATAAAAGTATAAAATAAAGTGCTAAAATCGATTAAAAAATAATAATTAAATATGAATTAAATAATAAATGAAAGTAAGTGAAATAATAACGTAAGAGGCATGTTAGTATATAATAATAATAGTAATAATCTATTTTTTAAGGTCATGGGCAAGCCTACTGACTAAATTGGTGTATGAGACCCCTTGTTTGTGGGACAAGGACCCCTCCACCCAACGATATGACTGTAAAGTCTACAAAGGTATACATACCCTTCCCCTTCTGATCAAACCCGCACCTTTGAGGAAGAAACATATGTTCTTAAAAATTAGGCCCACTAACCGCCCAACGATTTCACTCTGGTAAGTCTACTAAGGTATACATACCTCTACCCCTTCTCTCAGATTTGAACCGCGGACTTTAGGAGGAAACAATTGTTTCTAACCATTAGACCCACTCAATCGCTATATATATATATATATAATGCTAATTAAGAATAATAAATAATAATAACAATTTTAATTGATTATTTATTTTAATACTTATTATTCACATTACTTGTACAATATCAATAGTTGTTACATTTAATATAATAATATTTGTTACTTTTGTTATAATAAATAATAAAATAAACAAAGAAAAGAAAAATTAACATTCACCCTAAGAGTGGATTATATGAGGAAGTTTAATGCAATCAAAGAATTGCAAAAATCCATGGCATTGTAAGCAAGACAACAACTATAAGTGTAGCTTTAGGAAACCATTTCAAGCTAGAATATGGAATCTAGTTCTTAGAGTGTGGAATAGAAAAGTGAAAGTGTAGATTATAATTAAAGTCCAATTTGATACATTTTAAGGTTAATGATGTACATTGAAACAAATCTTGTAACCTAGAAAATAATTTGTTGAAGAGGGAAACATTGTGTTATGTATGACTTTTGTGGAAGGTATTTAGTAAAGTTCATGAAAACATAATCATAAGAATGGTTTGTATTGATCACAAGGGAGAATATAACCTTAGTAACGATAAGAGTGAAGGACATGTCATCGTTACAAGAAAGGCATTGACCACTTACAAGTTAGCGAAGGGTTGGTTTCATGGGGAGGTCAACGAATTTTAAGATCTCCTTAATAATTATGATTATCATAAACAACTAATGATGTGTTATGCTCTTAATTCTTGTGTATTATATGTTTGTGTATGAGAATATCTATGTTTTTTATTTTTTTCACATACTCTTATTCTCCATAGAGGAAGGGTCATGTAACAAATTACCATTGGCTAGAAAATATTACATAGTTAATGGATAATTTTGTGTGGTGTGCTAGGTTATGAGCATAGCTTATGAACTTGGGTTGCTTCTACACTTAAGTGGGAGTGGGAAAGTCTTGACCCTAGAGAGAGTGTAGTGCCAAGTCTACCACCATAATAGTTATAGATTGTTTTTAATCAATTACCTAGGTTAGTGTGGTCATATTGTATATTGTAAGTGGGCCTATGTTGTGAACCTATAACTCAAGTTTGGAATGATAAATGAAATATCATGACCTTGGTTTTATATCATAATGTGTGATGGGCATATCAATCATTTCATCAATTCAATGTGATGTTAGGTCAAATCATGTTTGATTGTTGAGTTGAATTAATCATACTAAAGTAGTGGAGTTCATGTATATCCTATGAAGGATTGATAATTTTAGTATAATAAGTGACAAGTACCTTAGATGATGCTAGTTGACTAAGAAGAATGAATGAAAGAATGCTTTGATAAAATGGGGTATCCCTTGGGAAAAGGCCAACACTTTCACCCATAAATTTATTGGTAGTAGAGACCACAATGGAGTGTCATGGTTTATTATGCATAAGTTCCTTGTAAGAGAGGTGAGTTTTCTAAATGGTAGTTCACATCTTGAAATGCATTAATTAGTTTAACAAATGCTTTCTCACCAAGAAGGGTGTTTCCTCATGAAAAAAACTATAATTGAAAAATAAATAGTACATAGATAAGGAATGATGGAAAACACTTTTCATCGTTAAAATTCTTTCATAGTAAGGGGAAATAACTTGAAAGTACTAGATCAAGAAAGAGTTATGGGCTAGGAGTTAGTAGGATTTATGGTATAAACCATAATTGTGAGACATATGAAGCACAAATGCTAGAAGAGGACACCTTAAGGACAAGTGACTGAATATTTTGGAATGAACCCTTAGTAATTTGTTCTTGGTATAGAAATGTTCATTAAATCGCATGTCAAAATGGTGTTCTTTATGTATAGGAACATTGGTAAAAATTAACTATGGATATGAAGCATGATTTTCTCAACTATGATGAAGATAATCCTACACTCGGCATTTAACTTGGTCGAGATCTAAAATTTTATGACTTAAGAGAAAAGTGAGATTGAGGACAATGAGAAAACAAACCATAAAATGACGACATCACATGGCAATCCATTAGCATTATCTTAGTCTATGTTCCTAAGCATGATTCAGACTTGTGTATGACAATCTCAACAGTGATGGCATATGTATTGTCAAACAAGAGTAATAATCAAGTCAATCACGATTATTTATAATTATCAAGGTATCCAATGTGGGATTGTATATATGATGATATATATATTGAACTCAATATAAGATTCACTTAACTAAAGAATCGATAATGAAATAGGATTGTAGTTGGCTATCAATATGGTAGACTATACTTTAAATATGGGGCTCCTATATGAAACTTAGAAGAATAAATCTACAAGAGAAACATGTAATTCTATTAATTCTAATTACCACTGTGAAAAATAGTAGTCAAGCCATAGTAAAGTGCCCACTAAAAAGGCTGAAGCCACAATCAAGATCTACCATTTTCCACTTTTTAATTCTCATCGGCTAGACGCATATCAACCACTTTTACTTAATGTGGTTGCTGCTAGTTGATGGCTCCACATGAATGCACACAACCATAAAACACATTTATACATTTTAAATGTAATAATTAAATATTATTTAGGAATTACTAAATCATTGCTCTTAAAATAAAATTATTAATTTTTAGTTAGCATTAGTTTATTAATTAAATAATTTATTAAAATAATATAATAAAATATATGTACAATTCTTTATTAAAATTATTAAAAAAAATTAAATAATAATCATTTAACTTAATAATAAATCAATTAATAATTATTAATTAATAATAATTAAATGATTAATTATCAATTAATTCATCAATAATAAAATAAATATTAAATAACACCATTTATAAAATAAAAAAATAATATAGCATAAATAAAATAAGTTAAAAAAAATAAATACATTATTAAAATAATATATTAATAATCAAAATATATTTCTACAGACATAAATAAATTCCAGCACAAAATAGTAAATAACAAAGATACACAAAAGGCTAATACACAAAAGGCAAAAAAAAAAAAAAAAAAAAAAAAAAAAAAAAAAAAAAAAAAAAAAAAATTTATTATAATAAAAACATTATAACATAATTTCACAATAATAAAATATTATAATGTATTTATGCATTTATTATAATAAAACATTACACGTGTTTACAATAATAATAAAAATTTGAATAAAGTAAAACACATTTATAATACACGTATTATATTATTATATTAAAGAATTGGATACAATAAAACATTTTGTATATATTAATTAAATACATTAATATATTATATTATTATATTAAGATATTAATACAATAAAAAAAAATATTTTTATACATTGATAAATTATTAAAATATTAATAAAGTACACAAATACAACAATGTAGTAAAATATTGATGAGATAAAGTATTAAGAAACTAAAATAAATTTGTATTAATTCAACATATTAATAATATATAAATTAATGTATAATATAGTAAATTAAAAAGTATTAAAAAAATTAATGTAATTTATGAATTCAAACATTAACATAACTTATTTTATGAATGTAATGTATTAATTCGATTAATAATAATGTAAAGTATATGATTTAATTCAATGTAATGTATAAATTAAATTATTGATACATTAATGTATACGATTGCATTAATAAAATTAATAAATATTTGTATATAATATTAAATAATATAATGTTAAACACTAATATAATAATAAAGTAAAAATACATTAAAATTCACTTTTATAATATTATTATATAAATACATAACATTAATATATTACATTTTATTTGAAAGCATCAATTCATTAAATACAATATTCATCTATACATTAATTCAATTAATAACACCAATACATTAAATTTTACACTTTTAATATATATTAAATTAATTATTACATTTTATTTTATTAATGTATTAACACCAAATTCTAGACATTACATTAATGCATTGCATTGAGTTATTACTAAATTAAGTTCATAAAGTAATACATTAATGTGATATTATATAAATGAAATATATTAATTATCTATTAATTAATGCATTAATATGTAAATAAATTAATTTACAATGTATTAATGTATTGATTAAGTATTAGTGCAATGTATAAAATTAAAGTATTAATGGGCTAATGTATAATGTGATGTATTAATGTAATGAGTTAATTAAAAAAATATTAATACCGTATTAATACATCGATAGAATAATACATTAATGTACTAATGTATTGATGTATTAATTCAAATAATACATCAATGATATTTAAATTAATGTACAAAATAATAAATACAAGTATTAAAATGCTGGCTAAATAATTGAAAATTAATGTAATTTATAAATTAAAGTATTAAAACATTAATGTATAACCTATTGTATGAAGGTAATATTGGCCTATGTATGTCATTGCAATGTTGGCCAATGCCTGTCACATTAGGTTCTATGCATCACATAGCAACAAGGGTTATGTTCAAGCTACATTGTGACATTTTGGAATGTTTGTCATAGGACGTCACATTGCATTGCTAGGTGTTACTACGTCACATTATGACATTAGGTTCTATGCATCACATAGCAACAAGGGGTTAGTGTTCATCACGCTATGAATATTTGAAATGTTTGTCGACCGCGGACGCCAAAATATAACGATATCACATCATATGCTATGGTTCATTACATAGTTATAACGAAGTCTATGTGCATATCATTGTGATGTCAGAAATTTCATTGCAATGTCACAAAGGAAAGAGTTTTGTAACATAATGAGGTATGAACATGAACGCCGTGACATAAGTGGTTATATTCATCACATTGCAACGCTAGAAAATATTCATTTACAATGTAGGGTTATGTTCACTACATTGGCGACAATGGTTCTACACATTACATTGTGACAAGATGTTATATTCATCACATTGCCATATTTGAAAATGTTTGGCATATCACAATGACAGAAGGGTTCATCACATCAGGATGACACGTTATGTTCTTCGACATGACGTCCATATTTTTGTCACATTCTGACGTTATTATTTTTATCACATTACAACATCCATTTTTGTTCGTGACACTATGCCTAGCAATATGTTCATCACATTGTGATGTTCTGTGATATGTTTGTCACATTGTGACATTATTATTCTTATGGCTGAAATGTCACAATGTGATGACAATGTGACATAAATATATGTGCATTACATAGCAACGTGAGGATATGTTCGCCACATTGGACGAAGCGACAGGGATATGTTCATCACATTACGACATTACTATTCACATAGCCAATTTATGTTTTTCGCATTGCAATGTCTGGATATTATAGTGATAGTGCAACGTGACATAACAATGTGACATAAATATATGGGTTGTGTACTGCCCCAACCAACTTTTATAGAATAATGATTAATATCCCAAGGGATTTCTTGAAAGGTTTGTTGTAACTTATTTGGATGATATTGTGGTGTACAAACAAAACATGGAAGAACATCATGAGGCTTACTTGAGACAAGGGTTTGAGGTGCTTCACAAAAACTAGTTGTTTTTTAAACAATGCAAGTGTGTGTTTGGCCAAGTGGAGATTCCATTTGACAGGGCATTCAATTTTCATGACACAATCATGATAGATCCTAAAAATATCAAGGCACTTGAATATTGGGACAAGCCAAATATTATTCATTAGTTTCAACCATTCTCGAGTTGGTTAATTACTACATGAAGTTAATTTTTTTCATCTTAGTAATTTAACATATTAAAAATGGTGGTTATTGGCCTATGTCTTATTGATCCTCTTCTTTTTGATCAAATGTTTATGGATAAACCAACCCCTAGAACTAGAAAGATTTCCTTTCTAGTATCCAAAATATACCCCCAAATGATCCTAATAAAATAATTAGGGGAGATTTTAACATGACAAAAGCCTCAAGGAAAAAAATAGAACAATTTATGTGCTAGATGGAATTTGCACTAGAATTGTAGACAAGATTGAAGAGATTCAATTAATGAATTCCACCCATTGTAATGGAAACTATACTTGGAATAAAAAGAGAGGAGGAATCCATCATATGGTAGAAAAAATAAATTAATTTCTTATGGTAGAAACATTTATGAAAAAAGGTATAGAATGGGAGTCCCTCATCCTACCAAGTACATGCTTTTACAATTGGCCAATTCTCCTCCATTTCTTACCTAGGAAAAGATCCAAGAGAACTCCTTTTTGCTTAAAAAATGTGGCTAATTTATCCTAGTTGTAGAGAAATCATAAACAATTGGTGGAATCATGCTAAATTTTTGGTGGGCTCATATATGTAACATTTAAAAAAAGAGAGATAGAAGTATGCATGCTTGAAATACAAGAGAAAATCATGGCCATGTGAATGACTTAAGCCTTACAACAAATATAAAGAGACCTCAACAACTATTTTGACTTATAGAAAAGGAAGGAGGAGATTCACTTGTGTCATAAATCATGTATATGCTAGTTGAATAATGGAGATAAAAGCTACAAATCCTTCCATAAGACAACTGTGAACTATAAAAACACTAGAAAATTTATGAACTTGAAAATTCCTAGTGGGAAGAGATCTATGACTGGAAAGATGTCGAAGAAAAACTCACTTACTTCTTCAAAAAATATCCTCTTTGATCCATCCATCAAGAGGTAGGAAATCAAAAATAAAATCACAATGAAAATTTAAAAGCTAAACTCTAATTAGAAAAACACCTCCCTCATCCAACCTATCACCTTGATATAATTCGACCAAGTGGAGAAAGAAATTGCACTTGGGAAATCTTGATGCCCATATGGTTGCCCTGCAAATTTATTTCATGAATTATGGGCTGTCATTGGGATGTTGAACACTCCACATCCTCTAGTAACATATTGAAAGAACTCAATTCCACTTCTCCTTTTCCTCATTCCCAAGGAAAATGTTGATAACACCCTTGATAAATTTCACTCAATTCCCTTAAGTAATGTATCCTACAAATTCATCTCAAAAGTGGAAACCAACTATATTAAGCTTCTTCTTGAGAAAATCATCTCCAAAGAGAAAGGAGGCTATGTGGGTAGAGGACAAGTATTGGACATTGTCATTGCTACCCATGAGTTGATACACTCTATGAGGAAATGAATACACCTAGTAATGATGATCAAGAGACATGTCCAAGGCCTTTCTATGACTCTACTAGAACTTCTTCCAAAACATGCTCACATCCTTTGGATTATGTAACTTACGGATCCACTAGATTATGAATATGATAAAACCAACCTTTTGTTGCATTCTTATAAATGGATCCCCATTGAACCCCTTCAACAAGCAGAGGAATCAAGTAAGGACATACCCTCTCAACCTTCATTTTCATTTTAATGGTTAAAGGCCCATGGTGAAAAATTTCCAAAGCCAAAGAATCTAGTAATATCAAAGATTGTTCTTACTCTCCCCTAGATGAAAGTATTTTTCCCCTTCAATTCCTTAATGATACAATGCTTGCAAGAATAACCACCATTTATGGATCCAAATCCTTTCAGCATTCCCTAAACACTTTCCTCTTTGCCTCAAGAAGGTAGTAAAACAATTTTGAATCCACCCTTTTTTCTCCACACCTTCCTTGTGGTGTCAAAGTCACATTATCGAAAATATTGGTTTTGGTGTCAAAAGTCATATTATTGAAAATATTGGTTTTGGCATTGAAACTATCCCATCCCTCTACCCAAGTATCCCCTTAATTCAAAATGTTTAAATAAACCTATCAGGGAACAATGTTTCACAAAGATCAAGGAAAAGGCTACATAGTTGGACAATATCTCATTTCCTAATTGTGTGATCGTCATCAAGTCTATTCTCCATGTCATCCCCATATTCACTTTGTTATCCCTATATGGGCCTTTCAAAGTCCTTAATCACTTAAGAAAAATTCAAATAATTTTCCTCATTGGAAAAAAAAATATTGCCTCTAGTGGGATGGAGTTAAATTTGCACCCCAAAGAGTCAAGACCCAATTAGTGATATGACTAAGAAAATAATAAACAACAAATGTTGGCTTCTTAGAGGAAAATTCTTTTGCACACATGGATACTTCCCCTAAAATCTCGATGGGGAAAAATTTGGTAATCCATGTATGTTCAAGGAATTGGTGAATGGAGACATTTATGTGAAAATAACCTCCTATATATATCCTTCATTTGGAACCACACTAAATATCAATTCTATCTAATCCATCCAAACAACTTTTAGGAGATAATAGATGAAAAAAAATGAAAATTATGCAGTTAACTTTGACAATAAATGCTTCCCCTCATAAGAGAACCATGCTATTAAATTTTAAGGATTGAAAACTCCTAGTAATACTCTTAGAAACAAACTCCTCCCCTTATTAAAGGCATGTGCTATCAAATTTTAAGGAAATATTTCTCTAAACTAGGATAGACAAAAGTTCACCACTTTTGGCAAGATATTAATAAAAACAACCCTCCTCTACATAGAGACTAGAGAAACAACTATTCTTGGGAATAGACTATCAACAATTAGGCCAAATGAATTATGGATAATCCTTTAGAAAATATTTATTCACTCAAAATAAGGTCTAGATACTCCAATATGGGGCTACAATGGATGTGCTAGAGTTACATAGTCTATAAAGATCATGTGATAATGTTGGAAGCTATGAATAGAAATGAACCCCTAAGATTATGAAAAGAACATATGGACATGATATTTTTGGCCCAAAGTAGTCTCCATATGGCTGATAGAAAAGAGGAAATTATTAACTTGTGAAAAAATTCACAAAATAGGCTACATTGGCCCATCTAGATTCCCCTCATGTGAAGAAATTTAAAATTCAATTGACCACACCTTACATCAATGTAACTTATATTTCTCACTTTGGGATATAGGAACCTACTTCATAAACATAGATATAATTCAACTGTCTATTTAGTTCACTCTATCGAGTTAGAACTCATAGGCATTTACAAACAAGATAGCTAACAATGCATGGAATATATTCCCAAGGCTCCTAGCCTATTAGATCTAGAATGAAATGAACAATAGGATATTAAAAGACTATTCTCTTTATTAGTTAAATTGATGGATGTTACTAGAAAGAAATGTAAGAGAAATTACATCTAAACATCAAGTACAATAAGGGAAATGATAATTGAGTTGAAGATGGCCTCACATTACCTTTATTTGTGGAATTGATCACTATCCTAAATTCTTATAGGAGCATGAATTCACAATGGCCCCATCTATATGATAATGATCTTAACTTCATTGCAAGTTATTATAAACTAGTGGAAAGTAAACAAGTTTCAAAGTTTCACCTCCAGGATGGACTTATATGTCGTCTGATCCATCTCTATCTTCCTTAATGTGAATCTAATTAGAAGATGATTTGGAAGGTTTTCTATAAATGGGTCATAGGGAATTTAAGAATTTTGGAATGGAAAAGATAATGGTAGTGCAATAGCAGTGATTTGTGATTTGTGATGGTGTTTTTATGGATGCTTGGCATGTATTTCTTGGTATACCTTGGATAGTGTGTGAAAGGTGAGAGAAGTTCCAAGTTATTCCTAATGCTAGAAGATAACATATAGAGAATAATTGTGATGTATTTTTCTAAGGTATCCTTGAGGGAAGAATTTTTTTGTCCTACACAGTACTTTTTAGAGATGTTCAAAAAGAAGGAATGGAGAATGCACATTTCGAAGTTCAGAAACTACCCAAGTTAAAATAGAAGGATATGTTGATGCCTAGAAGAGGTGAAGACGAAGACTAGATGAAAAAAAAAACATGGAAGTTGAAGATGTTGTAGAAAAATCAAAACGGAGGAATTGAGCTCTAAATGAATCTTATAGGGCTCATAGACCATAGAGAAGGATTCAACTCACCATAGATCCCTCTAAAAGGGATTTTTGGCCTCCATGTGGAATATGGTTTCTATTATAATGCCTTGGAAAAGAGGGATGGGTCTTAAGTCTTTTCCAATATGTGGGGAAGGAAAACGAATCCCTTAATCCCTACATGAAGCTTTTATGGATCAAGGACCATGAATAAGTTCAAAACCACAAAAGATCTCTGTATAGGAGATAATTGTCCTTAGAGTGGGATATGGGCATCGATATGATTTTTTGTGCACTAGGGATGGGTCACATACTATGGTTATGGGAGGAATTGGTGGAGTTATTCCATAAATTAATATTATTGAGTTAATTGACCATGATCAAGGCCTTGAATCATAACATAAACCCAGTCAAGTG
The DNA here is from genome assembly GCA_010110895.2 of Picea sitchensis. Taxonomy (NCBI): domain Eukaryota; kingdom Viridiplantae; phylum Streptophyta; class Pinopsida; order Pinales; family Pinaceae; genus Picea; species Picea sitchensis. The sequence continues at coordinate 273 of SNQJ01S0106134.1, read as the reverse complement.
TAACTTTGGTGTACAATTGAGATATGGATGCAATTGAGATTTTTTGCATAGTAAGGATGGCCCACAAGGACTTGACCATAGTCAAGGGAGTAAAATAAGGGAATTATGCTATAAATAAATATCCAAGTCAAACTGGCCATGAAAATGATCTCAAACCACAACACAAGTACTTTAGAGGTGATATTTGTCCTCCATGTGGAAGATGGGTACCATTATGAAGTCTTATGTGCTAAGGATTGGTTTTAAGGCATTGACCATGGTCAAGGAAGGAAA
>SNQJ01S0106133.1:15608-42714 GCA_010110895.2 Picea sitchensis | reverse complement strand
AAAGTAACAAAAAAGAACAAGTATGCTTTGCCAAGGATAGATGACCTCCTTGATCAGTTGAGGGGTGTGCCGATATTTTCAAATATTGATCTTAGATATGGATATCACCAAGTGAGAATTAAAGAATAAGACATCAACAAGACTTGTTTTAGAATGAGGTACAGACATAATGAGTTCATAGTGGTGCCATTTGGGTTTTCAAATGCACCAACTATCTTCATCTGTTTCATGAATGGAGTTTTCAAAAATTATTTAGATAAGTTTGTCAGTGTATTTCTGGATGAAATACTTATTTACTCAAATCCAGAGGAAGAGCATGAGAAATGCTTGAGGATGGTGTTACAAGTACCGAGGGAGCATCATTTTTATGCAAAGTTGAGCAAGTGCTCATTTTACCAGTGGGATATTCATTATTTGGGTCATATCATTTCCAAGGAAGGAACAATTGTGGATCTGGAAAAGATAAATCCATTGAGGAATTCCCGACACCAAGAAATGTCATAGAGGTGAGGTCCTTTATAGGACTTGCAGGTTATTACAAAATGTTTATTGAAGGCTTCTAAAATATATTGAATCCAATTACATCCTTGCAAAATAAATATGCACAATTTGCATGGACTCCGTATTATGTAAGGAGTTTTCAACACTTGAAGAGTTTGTTGACAAGTGCGCCAATTTTGAGAGTTGCTAATTCAGATGAAGAATTCATTGTGTGCACGGATGCATGCAAGGAAGGGATCGGTGGAGTCCTTAGTTAGAATGGGCATGTGATATGCTACGAATCAAGAAAGTTAAAAGAGCATGCAAGACTCTATGCTAGCCATGACTTAGAATTAGCATCCATAGTGCATGCCTTAAAGATGTGGTGACACTATCTCATGGGTAAAATATTTGAGCTAAGAACATACCATAGTGTTATGAAGTATCTATTTGGACAACCAAGTTTAAATTCCAGAAAAAGCAGGTGGTTATAATTCCTCAGTGAGTATGACTTTGACATAAATCATATCAGAGGAAAAAAAACAAGGTGGATGACACACTTAGTAGGAGGGTGCACAAGATGCATGCTACAACCATTATCATGTACATATTAGATTTGTATGACATAATTTTAGAAGTTTCCAAATCATATCAGTGCTATGTGGACATAAAGGAAACTTTACAACAAGGTATCTCACAACATAATTTGGAAGGTTACAAGATAAAAGAGGATGGTATCCTCATATATATATGTAGAGTCTATGTGCCAAATGATTAAGAGTTGAAAAGTATGATATTATCAGAGATGCATAAGGTTTCTTATGCAGGACACCTAGGCTACCAGAAGATAATTGTCGCAGTAAATAAACAATACTATTGGCCAGGCATGAAAAAAGAAGTTGCTGATTTTATTGCTAGATGCCTTGAATGTTGAAAGGTCAGGCTGAGCACATACATCCAGATGGTTTGCTACAACCTTTTCCTATTCTTGAGTGGAAGTGGGAAGTTTTGACCATATATTTGATTACTAATCTGCCCAGGACTACTAAGAAACATGATTCTATTATGGTGGTGCTAGAAACTCTTACTAAAGATACCCATTTTATTCCAGTAAAGTCAACGCACAAGGTAGCACACATTGCTGAAGTATACATGTGAGAAATTGCTAAACTGCATGGTGTACCTAAGACAATTGTGTCTGATAAAGATTCCAAGTTCACCTTGAACTTTTGGAAAGGGCTATTGAAAGGATTTGGATCAATCTAAACTTTAGCACAACATGTCTCCCTGCGATAGATGGACAAACAAAGAGGGTAAATTGAGTGATTGAAGACATGCTCAGAATGTATGTGATGGATAAGCCATAAAAATGGGAAGACTACATTCACTTGGCAGAGTTTCCTTACAATAATGGGTATCGAGCGTCTTTAAAGATGATCCCATTTGAGGCACTTTATGGTAGAAAGTGCAACAAACCAATGAGTTGGGACAACCTAGTAGACCACACAATGGTTGGGCCATATCTACTCTGGGAAATGGAAGAGAAGATGGTAAAGATAAAGCATAATTTAAAGGCTACCCAAGACATGTAGAAAATCTACGCAAGTAAAGGCAGAGCCCACATAGAGTTTAAAGTGGGCAACCATGTTTTCTTGAAAGTAAAATCCAGATGCAATTCCATGAAGTTGGGAGATTGTTCTAAGTTGGTTGCACACTACTGTGGGCCATTTGAAATCCTAGAGAGGATTGGTTCTATTGCATATATGCTTGCATTTACTACATCCTTGTGTATTCCTAATGTTTTCCATGTAACATTGCTTAAAAAGTATGTACCTGATGCTAATCATATTATTGATTGGAATGTGATTCAGGTGGATCTAGAAGGCAATTTTCGAGTGCGACCACTTTGCATATTGGATCGAAAAATAAAATATCTCTGGAATCGAGCCATGGAGTTGGTAAAGGTCCAATGGAACTGGTTATATGGTCTCGAGGATGAAACTTGGGAATGCGAAGATGCTATGTGGGCATAATATCCACATCTTTTTGAATATTTTTGAAATTTTGTATGTACATGTGTATATAATGCACTGAGGATAATCACGCATAAATAAGGGGGAGGGGAATCTAATGTCCCTAATCCGAAACCTTTGTAATTGTACATATAGGTTGGTGAGCCGTTGGTACCAATTGTAAATGTAAATGTACATAAAGGCTGGTGAGTCATTAGTACCAAGTTTTGGTTTTGCGTGCACCTTAGCAGTGTGCGAGGATTGCACATCAAAGGAAGGGTACACACATTTCATAGTGTGAACACACTTGAGTAAGTGTGCGGGGATTACTTGGAAGTGCACATCGATTCGATGATGTATATGTATTGGAGGCTAAAGATCCTGTGTGGTTATGAGGCTAGTGAGCCGAGATGCAAATAGGTCAGTGCACCTATGCATGTAAAAGTAATCACACTCAAGTTATTAATATAATCACATCGTTGCATGTAGATATATTAGACAAAAATAAACGGGGGGATAACTCCACTGGAAAAGGGAAAAGGAGGGTTACTTAAGTCCTAGGGAGTATTTTATTAATATTTCCATAAAAGTGTATTTTATGGATATTTATTTATCCTAAGTTCCCGAGGGATGGGAATGAGTCACCAAGTAGCTAAAAATACTTCTCAAGGTGACAAGTGTCCAATTTAAGGCATGCAATATATATTGTTTTCCTTAGTGTATTTCGGGGGGAGAACTCATTCATTTTCTCATGTGCAGAGGGGGTTGAACCATCTGAGAAGGATGACTATTATCTTAGTTGCAGAGAAAAACTTGTAAGTGTTTTATGTATTGTAACCATAGTTTTATTGTCGAAGAGGCAGGTTGTCATGCCCGTGAGCATTATCTCTAGGCGAGAGATTTGTGGTCGAAGAGGCGAGTTGTTAGGCTTGTGAACATTCTCTCCAAGTGAGAGTTTTGTTGGGAATTTGTCCCTGGTGTGCTCGACATTAGTTGTAGGGCTCTGAGACTTATTTTCTGACTTATTGTTGGAACCTGGAAGGGAAGTGGGGAAGCCGAGGCACTGTTGAGAAAAGAAGGGGCACACTTCCTTGGGTGTGATAGACACATGGGGAATGTGATACTATAGGATAGTTGCATCAATGGGAACCTTGGACTGAGAAATTTTGTTGATTATTAGACCTTAGCTTGGAAATAAGAACCCTTTTTTCCTTGGTGGAGTTAAGCCCCATCTTGGGGGTGACATGTTGCTGAAAGTATATGAGAAATATAGTCTATGACTGGGAGGAACGTCTGAGTTCTGCGCACAGTTAGTGAATTTTCATAAAAGAAAATTGTATTTATGTGCTTGTCTCATTTACTGTGTGTGATTAATTATCTGTTTTTAATATGGGTTTAATTCTTGTATGTTGTTTCATATAAATAACTGTTGTTATTCTGTATTATGTTTCTTACACATGTATGTCTGGTGTTGATAGTCAGTGTTTGTAGTCATGCACGAGTATGAAAGTTGTTGTCAGTTTTCTTGTTATGCTAACCTTATGATATTGGTCATGAGTCTTCGTGGTGAAGCTATAATGGTCGTGTGTGCAGGAAATACTCTATGTGCAGAAGAGAAAAAAAATACTTGTGCTCACAGGAAAACAGTTTGCGCACACAAGGAGAACATAATTGGCGTGTGGCACCATAATGGTTGCATGCATCATAGATATCACATGTTCATAGTGGATTACGTGCACAATAATGTTGTGTGTTCAAAATGCTTAGGCATGCAGTTGCATTGTGTTACTTCCGTTGTTATAAGTTGTGTGGCCTGACTTAGCTTGGGGTGTGCATTACTTCAAGTATTAATGCACAAACTAATGTTATAGAGTAGAATCTGTGCAATGGATTTTGGAGTAGCATTGCTCAGTAGTAGGCTGGGTAATGTTACAATATTGGTATCAGAGAAGTTTGGTAACATGGATGTTACATTGTGGTATCAGAGCAATTTGGTTATGGGGATGTTAAATAAATCAAATGAAACTGTTTACATTTACCAATAACAAAAATTAATATCTTTAATATAATGTTGCTTGACATGCTATTAAATATACCTATTATAATGAAACATGGTATTAAATATGCCTATTGTAATGAAACAATGTTTCAACCTTAGAAGACTATAAATTCAAGCATTGATACATATCTTCTATTTAACAAGTGTTGCGTGGCAGCTTAGTCCCTTCTAAGTAGATTTGGTTATGGAGATGATAGTTGGCAACTTATAATTATTCATGGTGATGATTTTTGGAAAATGGGGAGAATCGAGGAATATTGTTAAAAAAACATAAATTAACAGTATGGTAAGTAAATGATAATTAGAATAGATGTTTAAAAAATATTAAAAAGTTATGTTCAATTGTTTTTTAGAAATGAAATGATAAATAAAATTGTAAATATTAAAAGGTATATTGAAATTACATTGAATAGTAATTTAAGATATAACTTATATCTTACTGTATAGTTATTGAAAAAGAATCTACCGAGGAATAGATGGCAGGACGAAAGTAATTAGTATGAAGTGGAATCTTCCCATAAAGTAATATGAAATGTAACATATGAATAATATATCTGATAATATAATCTGACGTAATTCATGGTTTAATGTGTTTTAATGGGAGATGTTCTCGAGGTATTTGCTTATTAATCAGTAATCAAAGCATAATTAATGTGCATTTCCAATCCTTTCGAACTTGTGTGGTGAGTTGTCACTAAGAAAAGCATAATTAATTTGCATTGGGAAGGGCGCGAAGGTAGTAGGGATGGAAGGGAGCGATAAATGCTTTGAAAATTTTTGTGAACACAAGTAGAGTGAAGCTTGTGAGTTTGAGCGCGTGGTGGAATTGTACAGTAGGGAAGTTTTGGGTGCAAGATTTATATGACAGAACACGAGAATGAGAGTTCGATAGTGCCAAGCCAGGAACCCGGGGCCATTAAATTGGGTAAGTATGGAAAGGAAGGGCGATCCGTCAGGCTCCCCTAAATCGTGGTTTAATGCGTGTTAATGGGAGATTTCCTCAAGGTCTTCACTTATTAGTGCCATTTTGTTTGAACACGTGTGTTGAGTTGTCACTAGTAAAAGCATAATCAATGTACATTGGGAAGGGCACGAAGGTAGTGGGGATGGAAGGCAACGATAAATGATTTGAAATATTTGTGAAGCCAGGTAGAGTGAAGCTTGCGAGCTGGAGGAATTGTATACCACATAAGTTTTCGGTGCAAGATGTACATAAGGGAATTGGAGATGGTAGAAGTTTTGGGTGCAACATTTATAATAGCGCCAACCCAGGGATTGATGACCATAAAGTTGGCTAAGTATGGAATTGTCGATCATCGAAGTTTTGGGTGAAAGATGTATATCACAAAACACAGGGAAGGAAAGTTCGGTTACGCCAACTTGAGAACCGACGACTATAGAATTAGCTAGGTATGAAAATAAACGACGGTTGGTCGGACTCCCTAAATCACAGTTGAATGCATTTATTACTTATTAATGCCAACAAGCGAACCTGTGTGCTGAGTTGTTGCTAGTAAAAGAATAATGAATGTGCATTGGGAAGGACAAGAATGTGGTGAGGGTTGAAGAGAGCGATAAATAGTTTGAAATTTTTGTGAACCCGAGTATAGTAAAGGTTTCAGCCATAAAATTGGCTAAGTATGGAATTGTATATCACGAAAGTTTAGGGTGCAAGATGTATATCACAAAACACAGGGAATGAGAGTTCAGTTGTGCCAACCCGGGAACCGACAACCATAGAATTGGCTAGGTATGAAAAGCAACGATGGTCAGTCGGACTCCTGTAAATCATGGTTGAATGCATTTTTTTCTTATTAATTCCAATGAGCGAACCCATGGGCTAAGTTGTCGCTAGTAAAGGCATAATGGATGTGCATTGGGAAGGGAGGGAATGTGGTAGGATTGAAGAGAGTGATAAATTGTTTGAAACTTTTGTAAACCTAGGTATAGTGAAGCTTGCAAGTTCCAGGAGTCCAGGGTCGAATTGTAAATCACGAAAGTGTTGGGTGAAAAATGTATATCACGAAAGTGTTGTGTGCAACATGTATATCACAGAACAAAGAGCATAAGAATTCGATAGCGCTAAGTTGGGACCCCACGATGAGATAATTGGCTAAGTGTTGAAAGGGATGAAGGTTGGTTGGGCTCATGATGTGATGATATAGATGGAGATGAGGATCTGGTAATCGGCTAACCTAGGAATCTAGTAGTCGATTAACTCGGGAACCCGTGACCAATCCAGGAGCTCGAGAAAGTCAGGTTCAAGTTTCAAGAGATTTTGTTTATATTTATTTGAAATGTATTTATATTAATGTATCTTAATAGATTATTTGTGGTCGAAATGTAAACCATGTTCCAACTTGTGGAGGAATTGTAGACCACGAAAGTTTTGGGTGAAATATGTATATCGCGGAATTATAGATGACAAAAGTTTTGGGTGCAAAATAGCACCAACCCGGGGGTTGGTCGGACTCCCGTAAATCGCCGTTGAATGCATTTTTTTATTATTAATGCCAATAAGCGAATCTGTGTGCTGATTTGTCACTAGTAAAAGAATAATGAATGTGCATTGGGAAGGACGAGAATATGGTGGGGGTTGAAGAGAGCGATAAATGGTTGAAATTTTTGTGAACCTGGGTATAGTGAAGGTTGCGGCCATAAAGTTGGCTAAGTATGGAATTGTAGATCACAAAAGTTTAGGGTGCAAGATGTATATCACAAAACAGGGGAATGAGAGTTCAGTTGTGCCAACCCAGGAATCAGTGAACATAGAATTGGCTAGGTATGAAAAGCAACGACGGTCGGTCGGACTACCGTAAATCGTGGTTGAATGATTTTTTTACTTATTAATGCCAATAAGTGAACCTGTGTGATGAGTTGTCGCTAGTAAAAGCATAATGCATGTGCATTAGGAAGGGAAAGAATGTGGCAGGGATTGAAGAGAGTGATAAATGGTTTGAAACTTTTGTGAACAACGAGTTCCAGGAGTCCAGGGTCTAGTTGTAAATCACAGAAGTGTTGGGTGCAAAATGTATATCACGAAAGTGTTGTGTGCAAGATATATATCACAGAACAGGGGGCATAAGAATTCAAAAGCTCTAAGTCAGGACCCCACAGTGACATAATTGGCTAAGTTTTGAAAGGGATGACGGTTGGTCGGGCTCATGATGTAATGATATAGATGGAGATGAGCTACACTGGGAACCCACAACCAATCCAGGAGCTCGAGAAAATCAGGTTCAAGTTTAAAGAGTTTTTTTTTATATTTATTTAAAATGTATTCATATTAATATATCTTAATAGATTATTTGTGGTCCAAATGTAAGCCATGTTTGAATTTGTGGAGGAATTGTAGACCACGAAAGTTTTGGGTGCAAGATGTATATCGTGGAATTGTAGACGTCGAAAGTTTTGGGTGCAAGATGTATATCGTGGAACTCTAGATGATAGATGTTTTGGGTGCAAGATTTATAATAGCGCCAACCCGGGGGTTGGTTGAACTCTCGTAAATTGTTGTTGAATGAATTTTTTCTATGAATGCCAATAAGCGAACCTGTGTGCTGATTTGTCGCTAGTAAAAGCATAATGAATGTGCATTGAGAAGGGAGACAATGTGGCGGGGATTGAAGAGAACGATAAATGTTTTGAAAATTTTGTGAACCCGGGTATAGTGAAGCTTGTGAGTTCCAGGAGTCCGGGGCCGAATTGTAAATCACAAAAGTGTTGGGTGCAAAATGTATATCACGGAAGTGTTGGGTGAAAAATGTATATCACAGAAGTGTTGGGTGAAAGATGTATATCACGGAACACGGGGCATAATAATTCGATAGCGCTAAGTTGGGACCCCGCGGTGAGATAATTGGCTAAGTGTTGAAAGGGACGGTGGTTGGTCAGGCTCATGATGTGAAGATATAGATGGAGATGAGGATCTGGCAGTCCGCTAACCAGGAAACCCATGACAATCCATGAGCTTGAGAAAGTCAGGTTCAATTTTAAAGGGATTTTGTTTATATTTATTTAAAATGTATTCATATTAATGTATCTTAATATATTATTTGTGGTCCAAATGTAAACCATGTTTGAATTTGAAGGGTGTTTTGGGCTCACAAATTTTGCTCAAACCCATAAGCAATAGAGAAAAAATATATGACTTAATATTTTGTATATGGAAGCATATTCTGAAATATAGGAGGCTGAAGTATATGCACAATATAAAACATGAACATGATCACAACATGTACATGGAAATGAGTTAATTTTAAAAATAAATAAAAGATTCAAATAAAAACACCAAACATTGAAGATCACCATAGAAAAACCTCAAATATTTATATTCAGATAAACTAGGTTACAAAATACATTTGAGAATATTTCCCAAAATAGTTGTCTTGGAATTTGTAAAAAAATATATAGTTCAGTACATATTCTGTGAAATATAAATGCATTCGCCATAATGACTGGGATTGAGACTGCCGTGGATTACAAAACAAAGATGTACAAGAATGAATTTTGTAGAAAGAAGAAAGTCGGCGATGAAAAACATCAAGACCTAGCAAGAAGAAAGAGAAAATTGCCAGTCCTCGGTTAAATATTTGTTAGAGTAACTGGATGAAGAGATCGACAAAGACAAAAGAATGTGATCAATATCAACTTACTATGATGGTGTCCCATGCATTGTCATTTTCTCGTTGATGTCCTTTTATGGCTTTCTTGGTGGTTATGGGAATCGTGTGCAGTGTCCTTTGACCGTCATTAGTAATCTGGTCGACAATCTTTTTGAACCACTCTTCGATGTAGCTCCTCATGGGAACCATGTTGATTTCATGCCAGATTTTTATATCGAAGAATTCATTTTCCAAGTCCCTTAGATCAATAGAGAGGTGGTGCAATGCTTCTTGAATATCTTGGTTTTTAATCGAATAACCGACTAGCTAGTTTTTCACATCATCTTCACCATATTCAAGAATGCCATAGAAATTTTCAAATGACAGTCTTTTATAGATATGAAATTGATCATCAAATGATTGCTTGGTAAAAAAAAATGAGTTGAATATCAATTTCGGGTCTTGGACTTCACTGGTGTTGCCAGCTAGATCTATCTCAGTGAGCTTCTTGAATAGTTTGTCTCTTCTAGATATGGCTTGGATACATGCTTGAACGATATCTTTCATGTTTTTTACCTTTTCTTTCTAGCATGTGTGTTGGCACAGGGGAAGACCCAAGGTTCAGCTCCAAGATCCCACCAACAAGCCCTAAATACTAGCCCTTTTTGCAACACCTGCGAAGAAGATGTAGTCTCACCCGAAGTAGCTATGGGGGGGTTGCAGGACAAAGATGTCTACAACCAAAGGGGATATCAAGTGGATCCAATACAAGAACAATACAACATTTATATATCATTTACCAATTTAGATCTAATCCATAGAACCATCTATCAGATCTAACACATTAATGCAATAATAATATACCAAATGACAAATAATAGAGCATCAATCGCACACAAAACAAAAGATATTAGTGGTTCACCCTCTCTCTAGGGTTACGTCCATAGAACTGTGCTTTATAATATATTAAGATGAAGAATACAGTTCTTGTCTGTGCTCTCAAATAGCAGATCCTGTTTCTTCTCCTCTCCGCCTCTTCCCTTCTTGTGCACCCAGCTGTAGGACCAATCTTCGCACCCAGTTGAAGATCTTACAATACCAGAAGGCTCTACACTCAACACTTCTCTCACACACAATAGTTCTCATTCGATCACACAATAACAATGAATCCTCTATCAACTTAATACCAACAACAATAAAAAAAACACATCCCAGGTCCTTTAGACCTCTATTTATACATTACAATCACTCACCAACATCCTTAGGCAGAAACCTAGGTGTCAAAACCCTAGATACCAAAACCCTAGGTCAACTTGATCCACGTTTTCAGGGCTTCGCCAGCCTGTATTTCCTTCCTTCTCACGCGATGCTCCAAAGCATCCAATAGTGTCTTTTTCCTCTTGCTTAGTTGTCCACAATCCATCTTCCTTGTTGATCCGTTATCCTTGATCTCCTCGTCCAACGTCTTGCTTCCTTTTACTTTATTCTGTCTTTTTTTCTCTTTTACTCACTTCAACTCAGTAACAGTCACTATGTCTTCTGTGCAGTTCATGTTTTTCCTTTTCGTCCTTGATCTTCGCTTGCTTCCATAACCAAGGACAAACAAGACCCAAAGACTCACCTGTGACTCGTCCTGAGGCACTTCATATCTGATCCCTCTTCTTTGCTTTGTCTTCAGACTGTGCAGGGAAGCATGTGCTTCCATATCTAGTCTTCCTTCCTCCCTTGTGCAGACTGTCTTTTCTGTGTCTGGTACCCAGTTTCAACTGCACCTAGTACCTAGACCCTTTTCCTCATGCTTTTACTGAGAGATGCGAGGCATCTAGTTGTCATAATATAACTTCAGCCGACTCCCATTCACCAAACCTTCCTTCCATTCTCCATTCAAATTCTTCAACTGCGCATCTCCTCCCTCTGTAATGCAGGCAAACTCATATGGCCCGAGCCAATGTGTTCTGAACTTCCCAGGATGCTTCATGAACTTACTGTCATATACCAGTACCAGATCACCTTGCTTAAATACCTTCTTCTTGATGTGTCTGTCGTGGTAGGCCTTCTCTCTTTCTTTCTGGACCTGCTGATGAAATCCTGCAACAAATATGTCTTCCTCCAATTCAACCAACTGTGCAAGCCTCTCTCGAACAATGCCAATGTCGTCCATATCTATAAATGCAACAATTCTTAAGCTTGGTACCAAATATTCCATTGGGACAATGACTTCAAGACCATACACCAATTTAAAGGGGGTTTGCATTGTTAGCTTCTTGCAAGTGGTTCTATAGGCCCATAATACTGCTGGTATTGTTAAATCCCAGTCATCTCTATTGACACTGCAAATCTTTGTTAGCGTTGTCTCCAAGATCTTGTTGAATGCTTCAACTGTCCCATTTTCTTGTGGATGGTAAGGTGTGCTCATCTGATGGTGGACTGCAAATTTCTCAGTCAAGGATTCTATTATTTTATTAATGAAGTGTGTGCCTTGATAGCTCATAAGGATCTTTAGGCATCCAAACCTGGTTATGATGTCATCAAATATGAAGTGCACAGATTTAGTGTCACTACAATCCTTAACTGCTCTTGCTTTGACCCATCTGGTCAAGTACATTGTCGCATTAATTATGTACCTTTCTTTTGTGCACTTCTCTGGTGGGTTAATAAGTTCCACTAAGTCAATGGCCCATTTATCGAATGATTGTAGGGTCAACTGTGGTGCTAACGACATTTCACATCTTCTAGATGGTTTCCCAACTCTTTGTCATACATCACAGGCTCTATAATAGTCCTTAGCATCTCTATAGGTCGGCCACCAAAGGCCAGCTCAAAGAACCTTCTGCACAGTGGCTTTCCCTACGTAGTGTCCTCCTACAATGCCTTCGTGAGCTTCAACGAGGATTAATGGTCTTTCTTCCTCCATAACACATCTCCTCAATATCTCGTCAGGTCCCATCTTGTATAGCTGTCTCATTATAAGTGAAATGTCTACAACACGCGCTACTAGATGTTTCTTCTGGGTGATTGTATATTCACTCGGGGCCATTCCTTTTGACAGGAACTGAACTATCTCTGCAAAGTGGTCATCAATATTTTTAATGGCTAGCAGCTGTGCATCCGGTAGTGTATCCTCCAAACTAGTCGGTTCTTCTCCATGTTCCAACCTCGACAAGTGGTCAAGACCTTTGTTCATTGTCCCTAGCTTAACTACGATCTCAAAATCATATTCCTGAAATAGAAGAATCCATATGCATATTCTTCCCCCCAACACTAGCTTGTTGACTAGGTATTTCAGCGTGGAGTGATCAGTAAACATTTTAAAGTGTCCTCCAAACAAGTAGTGGCGGAACTTCTGCAACGCATACACCATGGCTAACCCTTCTCTTTCAGTGGTGGTGTAATTAATCTTAGTGGTTGATAGCTTCCTGCTAGCAAAGGCTAATGGGTGGTCGATGTCTCCTGTTCCTGGTTGTTCTAACCCAAATCCTAATGCAATAGAAGATCCATCGACATGCATGTGAAACTCTTTACTCCAATATGGGAAAACTAGAATAGGTGCAGTAACCATTTTCTGTTTCAGTGTGTCGAAGCTCTGTTGGCATTCTTTTGTCCAGTGAAATTGACAGTCTTTCTTCAAAAGCTTCTTCATGGGTGCTGTGATCTGGGCATAGCTTTTAATGAACTTCTTGTAATATCCTGTGTGTCCCAGTGCAGTGCGTAGCTGTTTGACTGAAGTAGGAGGGGGTAGATCAACTATGATGGAAATTTTAGATGGATCTACCAACAATCCCTGATTGCATACAATATGACCTAACAACACTCCAAATGGTGGAAATAAAATGCACTTCTTTAGGTTTAAGGAAATTTGACACTGCCTGCACTTGTCCAACATTAGCCTTAGACATTCAATATGATTTTTCAATAAACTAAAAATACTCCAATAATCAAAATATGCTTCTAGAAACTTATGTAGGAACTCCTTGAATTCTTCGACTACCACCCTGGAAAAGATGGCTGGGGAATTATTCAATCCAAACGACATTACCATATATTGGTAGGATCCCCATTCTGTGGCAAAGGTAGTCTTATGGCGATCTTCCTTGGCAATCCGGATCTGATGGTATCTTGAAAATCCATCTGTAAAAGAATATACTTCCTGACCTTCTACATTATCTAACAATTCGTCAGTGAATGGCGTAGGGAAGGGGTCATGCAAATAGGCATTATTCAGCTTCCTGAGATCTACGTAGATCCTGATCTCTCCTGTATTCTTGTCTTGTACCACCATAGGGCTAATCCATTCTGATTCTTCAACATGTTCTATAATCCCTGCTTCTAGCATTTTGTCGAGCTCAATCTTCACTTTCTCCTTATATTTAGGGTTCAATCTATAGGGTCTTTGTTTGACTGGTCTGGCATTTGGTTTCAAAGGGATCCTCATTTATCCCATAGTCCCTTTAATTCCATTCATATCGGTGAACTTGGTCGGAAACAAGTCCTGATATTCATGTAGTAACTCGGTGATATTGTCAATAGTGGCATCATCCCAATAATCTCCAACATTTTCAAGCTTCGGTGTTTGCTCTGTTCCAATATTGACTTTCTTGATCTTGATCGGCTGTCCAATAAATGGTAGCTCGACTCCTGGTCCTTCCACATCTCTCTGGCCTTCTGCATCTGCGATGTTCACCTTCCTAGGATAATCGTCTTCATTAGCATTGATGTTGTAAAAGCCTTGCAGTTTCTGGAGAGGCGCAACCCATTCATCCTCTTCTTGCTCCAAAGGGAGGCTAGGTGCCTCCTCAAATACTTTATGTCTTACAGTCTGTAATGCTTGATATATTGTAGGATATTGGATTTCAAATAAAAAGGTGGTGAAAAAGTTCTGAGTCATACCTTCCCAATCTGTAGTGATGAGGCGCAGTTCTGCTTGAAGGTACCAGTTGATAGGTATAGTGTCCAACGTGTTTATGAATTTGTGCACCCACTGCTCTTGAGGAATATTGCTCCAAGATTCCTCACAACTTCACACTTGGTCTTTTGGGCAGCTTCGACCTGTGTACCTAACTTCGCAGCCGTCTACTTGCGCTGAGAACCATGTTGTCATCAGAGTACGACATTGTACCCATTTTGTAATGTTGTTTTTATGTGTCCCCCACCATCTTGCTGATGTGGCTTTCAAGGCCTCATCCATTGCCAACAAGCATTGTTGCATTGGTACACTTTCTTCAAAGTCTGACAAGAAGGTTTCCAAAGGATTCAAACCATCAAAGGTGGGTAAGTTACTTCCTGTTGTGCCAATCCAGTGTAATTCTCTGGTTAAACTAGCACATCTCCTTATAGATACTTCGTATGTTTGGTTCTGCAAATTCTCCAATGCTTCTTCCAAGTCTGATGAACATCCGTTGTCATTTCGCCAGCTCAATTTTCCATCCGCCGTAGGATCAATGTAATCCTTCTATCTGGTTGTTAATTTGTATATGTTTTCCAGTTCGTATGCACGGTCTTCTTTTCTGATGGGCTCAGCGTATCACAGAACTTCATCGGGATCTGATGGTGCGATGAACCTAAGGCCATATCCTTCAAATGTCATTCACCTTTTCTTTAAATCAACCAAAGTGGAATTATTGAAGGCCCAATCAATTCCTAACAGTGCAGGGTAGGGACAAATATCATCAACTATATCAATCACCTCGAAGTTTGCAAATGTCCTCACTTCGTCGATGTCCACAGGGACATGTTCCAATCTTCTGAAGGGGCTTACTGCCTGCTGATTAGCCATCCTAAGCCTGATAGGGGAATAGATCAACTTAGGTTTTCCCATCAGTTCCCAGGTTTGATTCGTCATGACATTGACCTCTGAACCTAAGTCGAGGACCACATAGTCTATATCATACTCTCCAATCTGAGCATTCAGATGTAGTTCCTTATTTGTTCTTCTCTTCTTGGATAGCTGATGTACTGCTTTATTCAGTAAAGGATCTACCCTTCCTATCTCATACTGTCTAACCAATTTTTTTAGTTCTTGTATATCTTTCTCATCTTTAATCAGTTCTATAAACGTATACAAGAAACTGACAAGTTTACTCGCTTCTTTTCCATCTCCGGGTGAAGAAAACTGATCGAATGCCAAAGGAATTCCACATTCTCTTACTTCTGGTCGTGTCTTCGATGAAGAGCCTTGGTCTCCCCTGAATTCTCTTCTTGCCTCCTCAAACATTTGTTTTTCTTTCTTTGCATCAAAAGTTTGTGTCTTCTCTACAACTTTCCTGACTCGTGATTCTTCTGTAGCTTTCCCTTGGATCATTCTGTCTTCTCCTGTAACAACGCCTCTTTGATTGATAACAACGACTCAAGGGTCTTCTCCGCGAGGTTCTTATTTGATCAATTGTATATGCATGTTCTACTGAGGTCCCTGTTTCTCTTGAATTTTTTCCAGTAATGCTGGACATTCCTCGATAACATGCTCGAAAGAGTTGCAATAGCTGCAAGTGGTACAAGGGTTCTGACAGTCCCTTGCCAAGTGTGCAGGTTGTGCGAAGTTATAACATATTATTTGTCCTCGACCTCAACCCATACCTCCTCTTGTTCCTCTTCCTCAGAATCCACCTCCTCGGAATCCACCATGAGGGTTGAATTTTCCTCTCCCAGGGGAGTTATATTGCATAGTGTTTCCTTCTTGCTGTACTTCGCCTTGAATCTTGTATATATCCCTTGACCTTTCATGCACGAGATTTTAATCCCTACAATCCCTATCATCATGTCCCATGGACTTACAGAATGTGCAATACAAATTTGTGGGTGTCTAAACATATTTTTGCATGTAGTAGCACTCACCAGGGCGATGTCTATTTCTGCATACCTCGCACCAGGGTAGGGTAACTTGTTTCAAGGGGCTCAGAGTTCCAGAGGACAAATATTCAAGGAATAGGGGACAATGTTCCTTGTCATGGCCTTTTGATATGCATCTGAGACACCATATGTATTCCATTTTATCTTTTCCCTTGTCTTTCTTCATATCTTCAACCTGTAGAGACAAACTGGTTAACTGACTCAAGATTTGACTCATACCTGAGCTGGATTCTCCCACATGGGCTGATTCTAGCTTCATGGCAATATCCAGCGCCTCAGCCCGCGAAACAATATTCTGTTGCATCAGAGGAACTCTCATGTGCAGTAAGAGGGTTGCAATGAAACATTCCTTGTTCTGCTCATCTGGGATTTGAAAACTCAGATGGCCTGCCAAGGTCTTGAATCTCTGATCGAACTCCCATACTGGTTCAACTATTCTCTACTTGATTTCTTTCAGTTATGTAATGCACTGCGATTCTGACTTAGGTTTCTTGAATTCAACAGTTAGCGAAGAATTAATAGCATTCAATGGTTTAGGTGTAGCTCCTTGGAAAAATTTCATATACTATCTCAGTGCGCGATCTCTTAGGGTAGTACTGAACTGAGCTCATTTGATAGCTTCACTGGTGATATTCTTAATACTCCAAATAGCTTCGCAAAGAAACCAATGTTGTTCAGGATCTTCAGATCCATCTCCTATAAAGGTGGGTAACCTCATCTCGTCTACCATAGATATTCCTAGGTTTCTGGACTAAGTATGTGGTGGACTACTAGTGACAGTGCTCTAATGACTTAGGTTACTCTGGTTACTTAAGGCTGCGGAAACAACATGGAGAGTACTAGTACTTACCTCAACAGTCTGTACAGTTCCTGAAGTGTCTGGCTCTTCTTGGTGAGGTTCCTCTGTCCTAGTGGATTCTGAATGCTCCTTGTCTGTTAGATCTGCCTCTTATCCACTTTAGAAACCCTCATCCCCATATTTCTGCTTAAACAGGTTCGCAAGAGAAACTTCTCTGAACACTCTCCCATTGCGCGTATGTCTAGCCTCTATGTCGCTATCGTTGTTCGAATTATTGAACATTAGACTTTTTGGATCCATCTAACTACTGTATCTTCAAGATATTCTTCTCATGCAATAACATCTTGATCCTCAACTTCAGAAAATGTAAAAATTTTCCTCTGGGTCCCTTAAAGAAATGTCTCCCAGCTTGGCTATATGACTCTACTCTGTCAACAACAAACTCGGTGATATACCCTCCAATGGTACTATCAAACCAGTGATCTACTACTCTTTACATGACGTTATGAACTCTCTTGACCTTCTTGATCAACGTCGACGTCCAAACCATAGGTGGCCTAGATATGATCTCAAATTGGGTATCTTCTAACCTAGCTAGCCACTCATATAGCTCCCGATGGATTCCTCCAAAGAAAAATTTATGTATATCAATAAAGATATATCTCTCCAACCAATCCTCTGTACTAATATTAGGGTTCTTGTTCTGGGCTTCATCCAATTCCTTTTCTTATTATTCTATACACTTCTGAATATCTATCTTCGATGGAAACCACCTTGACATTCCCTCAAGAAGCTTCTTGTCCTGGTTTCACAACCATTTGTTGGCACAGGGGCAGACCCAGGGTTTAGCTCCAAGAGCACACCAACAAACCCTAACTACTGGCCCTTTCAACAACACCTGCGAAGAAGATGCAGTCTCACCTGAAGTAGCTATGGGGGGTTGCAAGACAGAGATGTCTACAACGAAGGGGATATCAAGTGAATCCAATACAAAATCAATACAACAATTATATATCATTTACTAGTTCAAATATACTCTGCATAACTATCTATCAGATCTAACACCATAATGCAATTAACAGTATAGAAAATGGAAAAGAACTCACCATCAATCACACATGACACCAGAAATACACGATTCACCCTCTCTCTAGGGATACTTCCACATAACTATGCTTTATAATATTTTAGGATGAAGCATACAGTTCTTGTCTGCGCTCTTAGCTAGCAGATCTTCTTTCTCCTGCTCTCTATCTCTCCCCTTCCTACGCACCCAACTGCAGGACTGATCTTCGCACCCAGCTGAAGATATTACAATACCATAAGGATCTACACTCAACACTTCTCTCTCACACAATAGTACTCACTCGATCACACGATAATAAAGACAACAACAACAATCATAACACCAATAACAACAACAACCCATCCCAGGTCCTTTAGACCTCTATTTATACATTACAATAGTTCTCGGACACCTTTAGGCTAAAAAATAAGTGTCAAAAACCTAGATACCAAAATCCTAGGTGTCTAAAGCCCTAGGTCAACTGGACCCGCGTTTTCAGGGCTTCACTAGCTTGTCTTTCCTTCTTTCTTGTGCGGTGCTCCAAAGCATCCAATAGTGGCTTTTTCCGCTTGCTGAGTTGTCCATGATCCATCTTCCTTACTGATTGGTCATTCTCAATATTATTGTCCAATGTCTTGCTTTCTCTTACTTCGCTCCATCTTTTCTACTCTTTTGTTCACTTCGACCCAATAACAGTCACTGTGTCTTCCGCGTAGTTCGTGTTTTTCCTTTTCTTCCTTGATCTTCACTTGCTTCCATAACCAAGGGCGACCAGATGGAAAAGAGAGAGAACTACTTTGAAACTTTTGTGGACCTGGGAGCCCGAGAACCCGCGAATCTGTGACAACATGAGATGAATAATCGACTAAGTATGGAAAGGCAAGGTACAATGCCTTCAAAAAGTTAAAGTAAATAACAATTTTTTCGAGCTCAAGATCCACAAAAAAAATAAAATAAAATCAGATGCCATAATATTGACCTCTTCCAATTCGATAATAGGGAGTTTTAGTTGATGGATCCAAATATGGCTCACTTCAGGCGAATGGGGTGCACATGGGGTGCCTGTGAGAAAAGCTAATGTTTTGATGAAGATTTTTTTATATTTCTACATGTGGCAGTAATTGTGTGATAGTATTTAGAATGAACACTGGAGGATGATAATACAATCTCCCGTAAATATTTGTTTAATGCATTTTGATGGGAGATGTCGTCCAACTTTTCGCTCATTAATGGAAATATTTTCGAAGCTAATAAAAGCGTAATGAATTTGCATTGGGAAAGTGTGTGAAGATGGAAGGGAAATCGAGAAAGTATGAAAAGGTGGGGTGGTCAGACAGACACAGACATACTCATCGTAGGTAGAGTGAATCTTGCGAGTTCGAGGAGTTTGGGGTCGAATTGTAGATAACATAAGTTTTGGGTGCAAGATGTATATCATGAAACAAAGGGTGATCGGTTTCATGATGTCAAGATATAGATGGATATATAATTTGTTAGTCTGCCACCCGGGAACTTGCGAGCATAGAAATGCGACTAAGTATAGAAGAGGAAAAAGAAAGGGAGAAAATAACTTTATGCCTCACACAAGAACACTTTGTTTGATAATTATCAAGCGATAGAAACACATCGACTATGGGGCATGAGAGTTTGGGGCATGAGAGTTTGATAGGGCCTAGCAGGGAATCGACGAGCATAAAATTGGCTAAGTATGGAAACGAATAGTGGTCAGTTAGAATCGTGATGTGAAGATATAGATGGATATAGAATTTGTGAGTCTGCAACCCCAGGAACCTACGAGCATAGACATGCGGCTAGGTATAGAAGTAGAAACAAATAATAGAGGGGAAGAAGAAAAGGGAAAAACTGATAAGTATAGAAGAGGAAAAATAAAGGGAGCAAAGAACTTTATGCGTCACACAACAACACTTGGTATTAAGTATGGAAAGGCGGGGCAATCATATGGAGTTATCATAGGCAGAGTGAGGCTTACGAGTTCAAGGAGTCCGGGGTTGAATTGTAGATCACCGAAGTTTTGGGTGCAAGATGTATACCCAAACACGAGGCATGGGAGTTCGATAGTGCCTGCGCAGGAACCCGCGGCCATAAAATTGGCTAAGTATGGAAATGAACGACGGTCAGTTAGATGCATGATGTGAAGATATAGATGGATATACAATTTCTCACTCCACCACCCTGGGAACCCGTGCGCATAAATATGCGACTAAGTATAGAACCAAAAACAAATAATACAAGGAAAGAATAAAAGGGAAGAATGAGTAAGTATAGAGGTGGAAAAATAAAGGGATCAAAGAACTATATGCGTCACACAACAACACTTAGTTTGATAATTATCAAGCGATAGAAACACATCAACTATGGGAAAAATATTTTTAGACATGGAATATAGCTGGAGATCAACAGACCGTGGTTCAAGATAAAAGAGATGTTGTTTATATCTATCTCAACAAGTAATAGACAAAATATATGACTTGGCACACTTATATGCAAGAATTCAGACGGAGTCATCGTAGGTAGAGTGAGGCTTGGGAGTTCAAGGAGTCCGGGGTTGAATTGTAGGTCACTGAAGTTTTGGGTGCAAGATGTATACCTCGAACACAGGGCATGAGAATTCGATGGCGCCTACACAAGAACCCACGACCATAAAATTGGATAAGTATGAAAATGAACGACGATCTGTCAGACTCGTGATGTAAAGATATAGAGGGACATATAATTTCTCACTCCGCCATCTCGGGAACCCACAAGCATAGATATGGGACTAAGTATAGAACCAGAAACATATAATAGAGGGGAAGAAGAAAAGGGAAAATGGGTAAGTATAGAAGAAAAAAAAGAAAGGGAGCAAAGAACTGTATGCCTCACACAACAACACTTAGTATGATAATTATCAAGTAATAGAAACACATCAACTATGGGAAAAACATTCTCATCCATGGAATATAGTTGGAGCTCAACAGACCCTGGTTCAAGTTAAAAGATATGTTGTTGATATCTATGTCAACAAGCAATAGACAAAATATATGACGTGTCATTCTTACATGCAAGCATATTCAAAAATATGACAAGCTCCAATATATGCACAAATTGGACAATGTATGCAGATCAAAGTTTTTGTAACCATACCTCTTAGTCTCTGGACCTTGTACTATGATGGAGGTTTCACTTCTACTTGTCGATAGTTCTTGTGAACTAAAAAACATGTGGTATAGACGACATAAACATTTTTACCATGGCATAACATAATAAATAACTACGAATATTTGTTTCGTAAACATAGCAAGAGTGTAATCTATGAATCATTTCCTTCAACATTGTCGCTGTGATGATGTTTGTGATGGTTCACTTCCCATGTCCATGTCACTTCTGAGACAGTGGCTATGAAAATGTGTATATTGTTCATACTCAATATAGAACAACTGTAGTCATACCTTTTGGAAGATTGTACTCCAGCTCTCTTAGCTGTGGCAAATAAGGCTCCATCCTTGTGTTCAATTACTATGTTCTTGTTTAATTGTAGCAATACAAAGAATACAATGGACATGAAATCAAGCTGCTACGTAGGAACACATGAAAAAAAGACAAATTTATTTGTTTCAAGATAGCGGCATAGAAAATACAATTGGCATGAGGATAAGTTAATATACAGGAAGATATGCAGTATCCAAGGAAAAAAACAAACAAAAGAGATGCAAACCAGTGGAACAAGTATAGATAGAGTAAATGAAAATAAATTGGATATGGAATACGGGTTAAAGTATGCACCTTTGCATGTATTCTTCTACATTTCTGGTTAAGAGTTCTTTGCCTTGTCCAGTTTTCCTATTTCTTTCAATGAAAAAAAGTACAAAACAAAATGGACATGAACGTAAGTTGACATGTAAGGAAAAAACAAGGAATATGTACATATAGTAAATAAAATAGAATAAAAGAAATAGAATAACAGATAGTGTTAGAAGAATGTACCATTTTTTTTTGTTTGTTCATCCATGTTTGTGTATATATACAAATTTTTGTAAAAAATATTTGTGTCCAAAGTCAATTACAAACCAGGGAAAACTAAGAAGTTGGATAACTTGGTTTTCTGCAACAAGCTAGACATATATGCTTTGAAACATAGAAATATGACTTTTCAATATGTTTGATGTATATCTCATAATTCAAGTGCAATACCAATTGTATTGTGATCAGACCAGTATGTGTCTAAGATAAATACGCTATATTGAGAAATGGGCACATTCGACCATACATGGTCAATAAGTGTGTTTTGTACATGGTTTATGTTGTCCAAAAGAAAGTGGAGACTGCATTTGCACATGTAGTTTTCCAATTCTTTTGTTTTGGCATTATTTTGTAGCATGTCAATATTGAATTCTCCTACAATGACAATGGTTTCGTTAAGATGAAAATGGTATAATGCATTGGAAATAACATTTAGTATGTTTGAGAATGTTGCATGCGGAGCAACATAGAGATTCAATGTTGCAATTTCTGATGCATGGAGAAATACTTTTGCGAGCACCATCTCAACATTGTTTTCTTCAAAATGCATATGCTCCAAAATTGTTACATGTTTTTTCACTAATATCATCACCCCGTGTGTAATGTATCTTGATATGAAATTGTGATTAGGAAATTGCTTGTTTTACATGCATAATGTCATGTATGTTTCCTGCAAGCACATAATATCGGATTGCATTGTGTCATAGTCATTGAGTATATCATCCATGTGTGCATGTAGACTGCACGTGTTAAGTGAGAGAATTGATACAAATGATTTTGTTTGTATGGATTGGTAATCATACTGTAGATGCCACTTTGTGGTAGTCCTAAGGAATTGCATCTCAATATTAAATTTGTGTTTGACTTTGAAGTTATATTTTGTAAGAGGACTTAGTAAATACAAGGAGTCTATACTTTTGACACAGGACAGTTCTGTGTATACAAGTCCATGTATTCGAATTCCAACAGGGTCAAATGCAACACTATCAAGTGTTAGTCGTTGCAATCTCTGGACTGTATGTGTACATGCAAGTTTAATTGGAAACTGTTTTCAAATCTTCAGTCAACCTATCTTTGTCGATGTCAATACTGGTTTTGATATTCACAAGATAGGTGTCCAATCACGTGTAGTGTTTGAATTATATTGATAAGCCAACTTGTTTGCTTGTCTATGGCCTATATGCGGTTCATGGAACTTAATCCAGAGGACATCAATTTTTTCTGTTTTGGTATAGCCTTTGAGTATTCCATCTACATCATTCACCAAGCCATCCTGTGAATCATAGTTGCAGGCATATATTTCAACCAACATGTCTAATTTCAGGACAAGTTGCAAAGGAAAAGTGGTTGTATGTTCATGACGTGGCACATTTCCATGGTTGTTTGCTTCGAGGTCAATTGAATTGATGATGATATCATCGCCATGCATGAGCGATAGCATTTACCTGTTATGGATTGCAACATCCCTATTCGTGTAGAAAATGTAAGGGAAGGTTGGGTCTGTTGGTGCAGGTCACATGCACCTTGAATTGATATATGTTAATTCATCATGTGTTTGGCTGTTTGTCTGCATTCTATTTAGAATTGCAATAAATGTTTCATATGTCTGGCGCATTGTAGTATGTAATTCAAAGCATTTTGTATTGAATTTCCATAATTCATGCGTCACTGTTTTCATGTTGAACGTAGGTTGTTTAAATATCAAAGAATCTTGGATGGGTTGCACCTGGTAAAGATCCCCACAAAATGTCATGTCAATTCCAAAGTATTTGGTGTGCACATGTTTTATGTTTCTTAGTCAATTTTCAATGGAATACAAGAAACAACTTCCAATCAAATATGCCTCATCTATGAAGACAAGTTACAATTCATCATAAAGCTTATGCAAGGCATCTAACATTTCCTTGCTGAGTGGAAGAAACTGTGACTTGTTAAAAGGCATAAAAAATGCAGAGTGGACTGTTGTTCCACTTGCATTATATGTAGCTTTTCTTGTGTATGCAACTATTAGCCCCTTTGGTTTCATAGGATCAGAGGAATTGTTTGAATCATAGATTCGTATAAGCATTTGGAATAATGCTTTCGCTGTAAATGTATTTCCTGTTCCTGCCTCGCCTGTAAGGAACAAGTGCACATGAGTGTGCATGTTCAAGCGTTTTTAAGCGCAATGTCCTTTAGAATTGTTTGTTGTTCTCGATTCAACAAGTTCCTGACTCTGTGGTATTCGTTATTTTCAATAAGGAAAGGATATTTTGTGACTTGAAAACCAAGATTGATACGTTTTTCAATGCTTCCTACTCGAGGATGAGGAAAATATGCTTGCAAGTCATAGGATGCGTAGAGAGTTCTAGTTATTTTACAGTTTTTGAATGTCTCATCAAGATTGTCAGGGTTTTCTGTTCATTAAATGCACTTTCTAAATCGGCCCATGTTGGATTAAGATTGTATGTTAATCTAGATTCATTGGTTTGTACTATAGTCTCAGAGGGAATATATGCAACCTCCCATGTAGAGAAGTTATGTTTTAATGTGTTTTCATTTTG
Organism: Picea sitchensis; assembly: GCA_010110895.2. Lineage (NCBI taxonomy): Eukaryota > Viridiplantae > Streptophyta > Pinopsida > Pinales > Pinaceae > Picea > Picea sitchensis. The sequence continues at coordinate 18,288 of SNQJ01S0106133.1, read as the reverse complement.
ATCGAAAGGAACCTATAACAGTAGTTTTTCTCTACAATATTTTTCATAGTCAATATGTTTTTTGTATTTGACAAAGCGTATTATAGAGAGCTTTTTTCTTTTTGATGTGGGTGCACCATTTTTTTTGTAATGCGATACAAACTCTGCTAAGAAGATATGCTTAATAGGAGATGGACATTGGAGGTAATAATCAATAATAGAGTGACATAACACTTCCTCTGAATTGTTAGGCTCTTGTTCTAGCAAAGATGGTGGTTTAAGCACAAATGTGCTTTTCTCAAGTGGAGATGTGTTTATGAAGACACATTTCCTTGAACTACAATTGAGGGGAAGGGAAAGTGCAATGTGGACTGCTTGTTGAGCATACATTTGTTGAAGATTAAGTAATGTATTTCCAAGCATACACATCATTTGCATACCATCAATATGACTTCTTTCATTTTCTTTGCGTATTCTTTTGAATGCACTTGTCATAGATTTGTCAACCTTTGTCATATATGAGGTATAGTACGATGTTGCAACATATGCATTGAGGACATACTGCACATCTATATTTGCATTCCACATAACTGACATGTCCTTGGAGAAACTATTGTTCTAAATATGGGAAAGTTTTCGTTTAAGGAAAACTGTTGGTTGTTTAAGCGCACATTGTATGGCTTGGAAGTTGTATCTGCATTGTGATTTTTTTCGTTTTTTACAACTTTTTGCATGATAATGTCTATGAACTTTGGCAAGTTCTAGATCCAAATGATATGTGTTGCATGTTATGTATTTGTCCACAAACTGCTCGATCTGTGAGTTGTTATCATTTCCATAGAATGGTGCACCCTCTATCCATAACAGTGTGTGGTCATGCCCACTCCCCCTATTCTGGAACTCAGTCACAAAAAAGTAGTATGATATTTTTCCGAAAAACGTTTCATCATGGAATATCAATTGTCTCAAAGCATTTATTCTATGTCTATAGTAGTAAGTACATGTCATTGGGTGTTTTCTTATGAGGTAGTCAATGTCATCATTTTCCAGTGTACCAGTTTGTTTTTCCTTTTCCTGTTCCTATACAATGCAGACACTTTAGCCACCAACGGATCCCAACGATGCTCTACACTTGTAAATGTGATGAAAATTTTTGGCGGTCCCAATTGTCGGATCATTGCAAAAATAGTTTTCTTGTTTTGTTGCAAATAGTCAGGAGAGATGCAAATGTTTTTGAAATCTATGTATCCAATATCAGGTTTCAGGATTTTTTTTAGGTTTGCTTTGTACTTGACATCTTTGGCCAATAACTTTCTTCCTTGTAGCTAGCCTTTTCTTATTCACACCCACATGCAAGACAACATTTGCTCAATTATTATGCGCATTGTTTTGAAAAACAAATTTGTTATGTGACAGGAGAAGTCACCGCTTGAATGTAACAACTCCCATCAAACTATTTTATGGTAGCTAAATCATTCTGTAATGTCACTGGGATGTGGATCTCCATATAAAAGTGTTGGGAATTGCATTTCCTCAGCAATTTTTTCCTTGAATATTCCAAGTGGACGTTGCCCCTCAACAGGTGCAATTTCAACAATCTTGTCTTGCAAGTCACAAATGCACCGTGAGTCAGTGAATCCATATATCAATGTTTCAATAGGTGTTTCATTCTCCAATTCATCGATTGTATCAATTTCACTAGCAGTTTTGAGAGTCTGTGCATAGATGTCATCCCCTTCTCCAAGAACATTGTTCTAGTTTTCATTTATACAAATGTTATGTGCTTTGTACAGGGCCCTGGAACATAATTCTTTTAATTCTTTCATGACAAAATGCACACGCACTTTACCTATTTGGTATTCATTCTTGTATTGCAAGCGTCTTTTGAGAGCTACAACAATTGTCATTGTATCACTAATGAATTTTGGCAAGGAGTTCTGCACAACATCTAGTTGGAAAAGCACATTAATAATTGATCCTGTTAAGCCCATTCGGGGTCATTTATAGTCCCAGGGTCTGATTTATGCAAAAGCAATTCGCAAATACACAAGTCTCTCTTCAAGTTATGTAAGTGCACTTACATCTGGTAGTGGTGTATTACATCTTATTTGGTCAGGCGTTGCAAAGTGTGACGGTTTTCCATTTTCAAGAGATATTTTTGCATGGAAGACAAATATTTCCACTAGAAAATGTTTTATCATTTAGTGTCAAGCAGAGGTATTCTGCTTCCAAATCAGGCGTGAAAGACTTAGTGTTTTTTGAAAAATTCAATTGATCGCAAATTGCACATGCAATGGAAGGAGTTCTTTATTTTGTTTCATATAGATATATTTTGCATATTTCTTCCGTAGAGAAGTATGTGTAGAAAGTGTTTACTGGTTTTCATTGGCAGCAGTGCATGGTGTTGGATCTAGCCCACGAAATGTGATTTTTACTCTCGGTCAGTGCCATGACCGTTGTCGGATATGTGTCCGTACCTGTTTCTCTCATGTATCTATTTTTTCAATATGTGGTAGGTTAACTTATGCTTTCCACTGGAAACTAGTTTCACTTGTTGACAAGCCATGTTGGAGGTGGAATCGACATTTCTTATGAGCATTTCATCCTCACCATATCGATGATGCAAAATATTATTTTATTTTTCATTCGACACATGACGTTTGTGCTCAACATAAAAAGCAAAAATGTGATTGTGTTGTGC
>SNQJ01S0106133.1:0-12759 GCA_010110895.2 Picea sitchensis | reverse complement strand
TGTCAACAGCTTGCCTATTACTGATCGATCATTTCAAGATTACAGAAAAACACTTTCTGGAATGGCAAAGCCCATAGTCCAGCAAAGAAAACTACTTCCTCTCAGGTCAAACCCCCCTGCCTCTTTTACATGTGCCTTCATATAGGTAAAGAGACTCTTGGTCTTCCCTACCTGAGTCCTCTCCCTGCTTTCTAAAAATAGAAAACGGTTACAATGATTGACACATGTAAACTGTCTCCTAAAACAAACAAAACAGTAAATTAAAGGAAAGTTAAATTTGGAAATTGTTGCTTGGTTGTCACGAATTTGCTGGAAGGTTGTTGATGCATATCCCTCGAATTATGAAACTAATGGCCACTTGTCCCTTTGATTGTTGGTCCTCTGTCTGGGAAAATGAGATTATCTGCCACCTCCTTGCAATTGTTATGTTCTGTTATTATTATTCCTTCTCCATAGGAATCATATTGTGGCCTTCCTGTACGACCAAGCATCTGCATAATATCTAACGGACTGAGTTCAGTCCATGCACCTTTCTCAGGATTGTAAATTTGATTTCCCTTTATAATAACAGTATGAGCAGGAAGATTTACTCCCCATGCAAGAGTAGCAGTAGACACCAAAACTTGAATATGGCCATCAGCAAAAAGGTCTTCTACCAAATTTCGATCTGCTTTGGCCATCCCTGCATGAGGGGTTGCAAAGCCATACGGCAATAGGTCTCTCAGATCATTGATTTTCACTGATTCAGTCTCTGTTTGGAGAATCTCTCGGCTGGCACTATCTTCCTTCAGAAAGCATCCAAGTGTGTCATTTGCAAGAGTTGTATCTCTTATAGCATGGGCTATCTTTATTGTTACTTTCCTGGAATGCACAAAGACCAAAACTTGATGCTTCCCAGCAACCGACATCACCTTTTCATAACACACATCATTCATCAACTGAAACCTCTAGAGTGGCTTCTTGACAGTGATCCCAATATATTGTTGAGCCAACGGGAAAGGTCTGTAACTGTTATTAAAATAGAACAACCCATCTGACTTAACCCTCAAAAACAGGGAAACATCCTCATAGTTTGGAAGTGTTGCAAACAATCCCACCAATCGAATTATTTCCTAAGTAGTATCAATTTTCCTAACTGTCCTGGACACAATGCTTTCTAGCACTGGTCCTCTATTATCATTGTGAAAGATGAATCTCATCAATAATTAAAAGCTTCACAAGTTGGGTATATGTCCTATCCCCGAACTTTCTAGTAATAATATCCCATTTTTCGGGAGTGGTGACAATTATCTGGGTTTCCTCTATCTATTGACGAGACATTGATTGATCTCCTGTAAGTTCTTTAACATATATTCCATAAGAATGTAGCTGGTTAGACAAGTTCCCAACCATTTCTACAACCAATGCTTTCATAGGTGCAACATAAACAACTTTGAACTTGCTCAAATCAACAGAACCGTCTGCACCCCTATTGACACAAATCTATTGAAGTATGGTTAACATGGAAATATTAGTCTTCCCAGCACTCATGGGTGCACACAAAAGAAAATTCTCAGGCGTAAACAGGGTAGTTTTATATACTTTGCTTTGCACTCTGTTGAGTTGCTTCATCCCAGAAAATGCAGGTTGTGCCCAATCTGGCATATCCGATATCTTCACAAGTTCCTCTCCTTCAGCAAGTGGTTTCGCCTTCAATGCAGGGACATGGACTTCCTCCTTAAACTTATTGCATACAGTTTCCAATCCCTTCTCTTCAGAATCGGTGGCATTATTTAATTCTACTTCACCCTCAGTTGTGAAGTGAATGTATGTCTTTGAATGCCTTGTAAAAATGCCAATTTGCCGAATTACCGCAATAGATGTTGGATCAAGGAAAGGGGCATCAAATGGAGTAATCAAAATTCATATCTATACAATTAATATTAAATGATTGTCAACTTAGTTTGGATTTTGGTGAAATGCAATGAACATAGTTGTCATTTGTAAACTCATAGCTGAGTGTGTGAGGATTTCACGTTTGACACTTGGTCAACACTGCATATATAATTTTTTATTTCTCATATAGGTGTTGATATATGCGAACAATACCACCATTATTCGATGCGTTGAGTAATATACAAAGCCTTCATGGGCTCCTCCTTCATATGACTTGGTACATGGCACTTGGGTGCCTTGTCTTGGCTTTGTTGGGTGCTGTCTCATGTTTGTTCACCCGTGTCTTGTGTGTTGATCACTGTAGGTGTGTGGCTCGATGACTGAAGATTGGCCTTCAGGCCCAAAATTTTGGCAAAATTTTAAATTAAATAAAACCCTGCTATAAAGCCCGAGAGTCTATAATAAGAAAATGGCCAAGAAACATAGGCCCCAAGAACTTTCAAGTCTTCAAAATTACAAATAAAACCAAGGCTCCAAGAAACTATTTGGATCCAATATATAAATAAAACGCCCAATTTTGTTTCAGTAAGAAAACACTATCATAAATAAACTTTGTACCAGAGCCATAACCTTTCTTAAACCGCATTCATTGATGAAGGATTTTTCCAAAATAGATCTGGGAACACGACATGTAGCCATCATTTTTTCTGTGACATCAATGGAGAAGACATCTTTGGAGAGGTGCGGATAGCCTTTTGTCAACTTTGCATTTTCAATATGGGCCATGAGCAATCTTCTTTATGCCTGAAATGGATATTAGTCAGAATATTGATTTCCTATCATTTATAGGATCCTAACACTGGGGAACCCCAAGCTGACACACTTGGGCATATATATCCCTTCCTCATAATCTCTTCAAGTTGCATATGAAACTTTTTCATCTTTGGCATACGCATTCTATAAGGAGTCTTGGATACAGGTGTTGCTCCCGGCATCAGATTTATATAGAAATCAATATTTCTTTTAGGTGGCAACCCCGATATCTCTTTAAAGACATCCTCAAATTATTTCAGTACTGTGCAGTCTTCAACATTTGGCACTTTATCCTTAAGTGCCTCTTCCATGTGCACTGCAAATACTTGACATCCTTTCCTCTAACTTTTCTTCAATTGCAAGGATGAAACTCCTCTGATAGTTACATCTCTTGTAATACCTTGAATTGTTCTTAAGTTTCCTTCCTCATCCAAGCAAGTAAATTCCTTATTGTAACAGTCTAGTATAGAATGATGTCGGCATAGCCAATCCATACCAATGAGACAATCATACGAGCCCAAAGGTATCATATTCAAATCATCATTTGTGTGCAGTCCCTTCATTTCCATTGGACATGCCTTAACCATCTAATTAATTTTCCTTTTTTCTCCTGTAGCTAACTACACCAACCAAGGTTTTCCAAGCTTGCTTCATGGCAATTGGAATATTTCCACCATCTTAGGATCTCGGTAACTATGACTAGATCATGAATCAATTAAAATAGCAATGGGTTGGTCATTAATCTTACCTTCCACTTCATTCATGTGTGATTGAAACTCGGCTTGCTTGTTATCCAGGGTTGTGTAAATCCTAGGTACAGTTCTACCCATGTCTTCAACTGTTGTAGCTTGTTGTACATTGTGCATAGTCCTAACTTTTTCACCTCATTGAGGGAAATCTCTATGCATATGATCTCTGCCAAAACCCCAACATTGAATAGGTTGTTGCCTTGGCTTTTTCCTCGATGTCTCCATTATTTTGGGCTCATTAAGAGTTGGTTTTCCTTGCACAATATTTCTAAAAAATGGTGGCTTGTCCCCCTTCTTCCTTTGTTCTGCCTTTCTTTTCATATTGTCTTCCTAAGCCTTTCTGAAATTTGGTCTTCCCCTTTGTTGATCATAAAGACACTTAGTGTGCCTTGTTGTTTCCTCCAATGTCTTAGGGTCATCATATTGTATCTTGTCATTGATAAATCATGGCATCCCACTCAGGTACCTATGAATTTTAACTTGTTCATCCTTGATGAATGCAACATACTTTAGTAGCTCTAAAAATGTTCTTTCATACTCGTCTGTTATCATACTCCCAATCTTGAGTTCAAATAACTCCTTCATTTTCTTGTTATAGTATCGCTTGGTTAAGTATTTCTTTTGAAAATACCTTTTGAACTCCCTCCAAGTAACCTTGTTCTCATCAATGTGTTTCACTTTCACGAACTGGTCCCACCACATTGATGCTTTTCCTTTTAGCTAATAGATGGAAATTCTCCCTTCTACCTGTGCAGAATAATTATGTAGCTGGAAGTAATTCCTCATACCCAGCAGTCAAGTCTCTACATGTTCATCCTTCTTATGCTCACTGTCAAATATAGGAGGCTTGATCTTATTCATTTTTCCTTGTAGCTCATCCACCCCAGTCCTTATCTTATGCTTTCTGACAGGAGATGGACTTGAGCTATTGTGAGCTTTGCTAAATGAATGCTTTGGTGGGTGGTGATGATGTTTATTAACACTTCTTGCTTCTCTTCTTTTCTCATCATGAGACCTGCGACTTCTTGACCTACTCGACTATGTCTCCCTATCCATTTTATTTTCTATTGTGACCAATATTTTCATCAACTTGATATTGAAGTCATCTTCTTTCTCCTTGTCTTTCATATGCCTTTCATTATCATATTTATAGCTTTGGACATATTTTTTCAGTCCCTTTATGGTTTCTACCAAGTTTATGCAATCTGCCTTGGATTTTGTGCCATCGGCGCCCAAACTGACATACATATCTTTGAATTCATCATCATGGCTAAAAGATCTTTGTGAATCCTCCATGTTGTTTGAGTTTATGCATTGATTTTTTCTTGCTCTAATCACTGATAATTCTGCAAAATGTGCAGGCAATAAGATTTGTTAGATGAATTTATGCAATATCTTCATGAAAACTCTGCACCATTTTGTCAAAATCCTTTCTTCTGAAGCCCATGCATGCACATGCATTCAACATGTATCAATATGCAATGTCCATTTCAACATTGTGTGTCAGTATTGCGCATTCACCACAAATTGTTCTCTGCATAGCCCCAATATTTAGTGTGCACACCCATGCACAATTGTTTACTGTGTAGTTCCAGTGTTGCATCTTGCAATGTCCAAAATTTAGTGCGCACACTTGCGCATTATTATTTTAGGCACACCATGGCTACACTATAATTTCAAATTCAGAAACTTATCAATTAAAAATTTTCCTTAAATAGAAACTTGGCCCATCTAGGCTCAGTGTTGAAACCATATCTATGATACTAGACTGTAATATCCCCATTACCAAAATGCTCTGAAACACAATGTAACATCCCCATAACCAAACTACTTTGATACCAATATTGTAGCATTACCTAACCTACTATTGAGCAATGCTACTCCAAAATTCAACGTGCAGGTTCTACTCTATAACATTAATCTGTGTAGTAATACTTGAAGTAACGTGCTCAACCCCAAGCTGAGTCACACCACACAACTTATAACAACGGAAGTAACACAATGCAACTATGTGCCTAATCATTATGATCACACAGGACTACTGTGCATGTAATCCACTTTGAACATGTGATATCTACGACGTAGACAACCATTCTAGCGTCACATGTCAATTATGTTCTCCTTGTGCGCGCAAACTTCTTTCCTGTGCACACAAGTAAATCTAACCTCTTGTGCACACAGATTATTTCCTGTGCACACAACCATTCTGCTTCGCCATGAAGACTTGTGACCAATATTATAAGGTTAACATAACAAGAAAACTAACAACATTTTTCATACTCATGCACAACTACAAATACTAACTATCATCACCACACATACATGTGCAAGCAGCATAATACAAAATAACAACAATTACTTATATGAAACAACATACAAGAATTAAGCCCATATTAAACACATATAATTAAGCACACAGTAAATGAGACAAGCACATAAATACACTTATATTTTATGAAAAGTCACCAACTACGTGCAGAACTCAGACGTTCCTCCCAGCCATAGACTTTGTTGCTCATATAATTTCAGCAACGAGTCACCCCTGAGTTGGGGCTTAACTCCACCAAGGAAAAAAGGGTTTATATTTCCAAGCTAAGGTATGATAATCAACAGAATTGCTCAATCCAAGATGCATGTTGTTGCAACTAGCCTACAATCTCTCATTCCCCACACGCCTATCACACCCAAGGAAGTGTTCCCCTTCTCTGCTCAACATTCCCTCAGTTACCCCACTTCCCTTGCAATGTTTTAGCAACATGGCGGACAGGAAGTCTCAGAGACCTGCAATTAATGCTCAACACACTAGGGAACAATTCCTAGCAAAACTCTCACCTAGAGAGAATTTTCATGACCTAGACAACCCACCTATTTGACAACAAATCTCTCACCTAGAGAGCATTCTCAGGGGCCTGACAACCCGCATATTCAACATAAAAACTTTAGTTACAATATAGAAAACACTTACAAGCTTTTATCTATAGCTAAGGTAATAGTCGTCCTTCTCATATGGTCTAACCCCCTCTACACATGAGAAAATGAATGACTAATTCCTTGAATGATTTCTCCCCGCAAAATACACTAAGGCCAGCAATATATATTGCATTCCTTAAACTGGACACTTGTCACCTTCAGAAGTAGCTTTATCCACTTGGTGACTCGTTTCCATCCCTCGAGAACTTAGGATAAATAAATATCCATAAACTACACTTTTCTGGAAATATTAATAAAATATTCCCTACGACTTAAGTCACCCCCCTCCCTTTTCCCTTTTCCGATGGAGTTATCCCCCCATCTCTTTTCGTCTGATATATCTACATGTAGCGATGTGATAATATTAATAACTTGGGTGTGATTAATTTTACATGGATAGGTGCACTAGCCTATTTTCATCTCAGCTCACCGGCCTCATAACCACACAAGCTCTCTGACCTCCAATACATATACATCCATATATATATACAACTTGACTCAATGTGCATTGCAAGGTAATCCTCATGCACTTACTCAAGTGCGCGCAACACTGTGAAATGTGTGTACCCTTCCTTTGATGTGAAATCCCCACACATTTCTCAGGTATGTGAAAAACCAAAACTTGGTACTAATGGCTCTCCATCCTTTATGTACATTTACATTTACAATTGGTACCAACGGCTCACTAGCCTATATGTACAATTACAAAGGGTTCAGATTAGGGACATTACAATTTATGGGAACTATGAACCTTAAATTCACATTAACACGAGACAAGTTACATTTTTTCACACTTTAGCATAAAACATGTCTTCTATGGGATTTGAACGTGGGTCTCAACAATGACAACTCAAGGTATTTACCGTTTGATCTCATATATTTAGGATAATAATTTTGGTAGGCCTTAAGAAGACTATGGGGGCGGGATTTGGTCCATGTGTAAGTGGATAGTGTGATTCATGTCTTGCACATTCAATTACTGCCTCTAAGTTCCCCCTTGGCTACATTATATATCAAGTGAATATCTCATTTCATAGGCCTTGATGAAAATGTGTGGGTGGGCTTCATGTGTGCATATGAGTGGTGTTATGTGTACCTCCAATGCTCAACCACTACCTTTGAGTGCCCACATCACTACCTTAATTTTCCAAATAAATCCCTTGTGTCAATTAAACTTTGGTCAATGATGAAAATTATCATTCCAGACCATTGGATCCAATCTATTTTGGCTTAATAAAGACATTGATTATTATACTATCTTACTTGTATTATTTAACCCCAATTTTGTATAAAAAATATCTTGAAATCAACAATTTGCAAATATCCATTGACATACATATCAGCAATAATAGTTCATCATATCAATTCTCTTAATGGAAAACCTTTGAGGTGTCTTCCAAGAGAACAAGTATTATGGCCCTTATGCAAGGAAGATCAGGTTAAAAATTAAAATTCGATGGTCCAACAAAAGGAAACCCTAACCTAGAGGCACAAAAGGTGCCCTAAGGAACAAGGACATGGAATTTTTATTCATATCTAAAGTTTATTAACATAGCCTCAAATAATAAAGCATAGGCAAGGCCTTGACCAAGAGAATAACTAGGGTTCTAATCCCTCGAAGTAGAAGGGGATTCCAAACTTCTCATAGATATCCTCAATGGTAGATAAAGGAGTAGTTGTTGGCTCATCATAGGAAAATTTGAATGTTATCAAGCAATAATTTATAGAAATGATCATAAGTTTTTTTCCACGCTAGGAGGGAAAAGAACAAAGTCATTGATTAGTTGGCATATAAGTATGTTATCAAGCAACAATTTATAGAAATGATCATAACCTTTTCTCCCACACTAGGAGTGAAAAGAACAATGCCATTTATGGCTTGGCATTGTTATCCCCCATTTCTAGGGATAACTAAGGAGATGATGTCTCGAGGCCCTCGGGTTGCAGACATGGAGTATCGAGAAGCAGATGAGCAGATAGGGGCCCCTATCATACCATGCATCACCATTTGATCAATGGCAGCAGCATCCACCACACCTAGCTTAGCCTATAGAGGACCACAGGTCTTGCTTCATGAGATAACAAGTATGATATCGTGGTAAGTGTCATTTTAATATTTGAAGCATTTGAATATGTTGCAAAGGATCATTTCTTGATTTTTAAAACATTTGCTCTGAAATTATGTTTTTTTCCCTATTTCACCTTGGTGAGTGTCATGGTTTCCTAGTAAGTGGCCACCCTCAGGGAAAGCGTTGCTAATGGGGGGTCTCCTTGAAAGGTCATTGTACCATTCCCACTCATTCTTGCCACCTTCCATTACTTGTTCCCTTATGTTTCCCCATATTTTAGGTTTTCGGGCTTATTTCCCCAAGAAGATCATGTACCTCATTCCATGGGTAGAAGGAGCCACTAGGCTCAAAAGTGCGCTGGAAAAAGCATCATGCAATAAAATCTCACCCGGGGATCCTAAGAGCAATGAAATGCCTCTCTAAAAAAAGTGAGGGACCTATGAAATAAATAACTAATTAATTAATGTTTTTTTCCAAAGTAGATCGTTTGTGGGATATGAATTTCCTATTTAGTGCCCCTTATTGTCTTCAACTTGGAAACACATCCAAAATAAATGGCTAATAAAGGGCTTGGAAAAATATGCTTTAAAAACAAAAAGAGGAAAAGGATTTGGTCAGCCCTCAACAAAGGTACCCATAAATGAGACAATATGAGCCCTATTATGTCATGAAACCCCATACCTAGAAGTCTAACCCCATACACCTCACATTCATTACATAACCTAGAAAGGATTATCCTTGGGAACATCCCCTACTTGAGGAATTGGTTCACCCAATAGGGCATTATGACGCCCCACCCATATCTAAATTTGGCAAGGTGTATAAGGTCTTTGAGCATTTGTTTATTTTGAAAAGGGGGGATTTAATGCACATGTTTCAGTGGTTATTTTATTAGATATGGATTACTTGGAATGATACTTGTGACTTATGGACCCTTGGAGGGCATACTTCTTTGTCTTTGCGGGTCCTTGACAGATGAAAAATTGATCATGAAGGAACAAGGTCACTTGGACCTTCATTGGGGCATGAATTCCATAGGTTGGATGATGTGTCTCCTCTCCCTGGACACACTGGAATAGGAATGTTGCCTTTGGAGGCACTTGGAAACCATGAGATGACCATGTTACAACTCATTTCACCCCAATGATGGCCTTGGAAGGCCTAAAACGTCACACCTTATGCCCTAGATGTCACATGGGTTTAGGGTTTTGATGGGGTTTTCTCATGGTTGATGATGGTGTGGCTTGGTTTGATGGAGAGAGAGACACTTGGAACATGTTGGAGCACTTGGTGGCATGATTTATGGCCTTTGTAGGCCCAACATTCTTCATCAAATGCTCAATGTCTCTCCTAAAGGCCCTACGTCACCCTTTAGGGCATGACGTGACCCCTAAAAGGGGATTTTCTTTTTGTAAATTTGAATTTTAAGATGTAAAAGGACAAATAGGGAGGTCGGCCTCTCCAATTTGATGTTGAATTTTCAAAAAGTGGAAAAAAAAGTTTTAGGTGATCTTATATAAATAGAGGTCACCCCTTTTGTCATTTGGATCATAACTCACTTGAGAATTACAGACTTGTTGGCTGAAATTTTTTCCCTACTTGGGAAAATCACAAATCTCTCTCTCTCTCTCTTATGTTATTTGGATGGTAGTACTTGTATTTTGGTGAATGAATCTAAGGAGCTATCTCTTGGATTCTTTTTATTGGTAATTTTGGTGGAATATGCTTGATAAGAAAGGGTTTCTTCATGTTTTTTCTTGGAATTGGTAAGGAATTTCTGCATTAATTGTGTTTTTCTTCTTGTTTCAACATAAAATTGTATAAACCCTTGGATGAGTATAAAATCATACACTGTCCATCAAGTCTACTTTGTTATCATTGAATAAGCTACTTTGCAAAGGTTGCTAGAAGGAGTAAAAAGGATTACACCCTCCTAGATTTACCTTGCTAGTTGTGTTTGCTCTAGGGAGTAAAAAGGATTACACCCCTAGAGAAGTAACAAAACTAGCTCTTACACAAGAGACTCCATAGCCCAATTTATTTGGCACTAGTCTAATTTGCATTGGAGATATAAAATCATTGCATTGGTATACGTGAATTGTTGAGATATTGCAATTGTCTAAGTTGGAATTGATTCTATATGTTGTAACCGTTATTGTGACCTAAGGGAAACTTCTTTATCCAATTAGTTATCTTTATTGTTACAAATTAATGCTACAACCATTAGGGTTGCATCAAACTCATCTTCTTTCAAGCTTTACTCACTAATCTACCGTTGAAATTCACTTGTAAACCCTGGTTATTATTCTACTTGTTATTGGCTAATTATTGGGTGGTTTACTTGCTGATTTATGTGGCTAGATTTTGTTTTTGTAGTAATTGTTTGCTACAGCCACTTGGTTTTCATAATAATTTTCTGATAACACTTAATAAACAGCCCTAAGTATCATCAAAGTCTTGGCTAAATTATTGGAAGTTCAACCAGTCATTATTAGCTTTATTTCCAGCATGTTGTACTTGATTTTTGATGGTTAGATTTGCAGCCATTGATATCATTTATTGCTGATTTATATAGTTCCATACTGCTACAATTTGGGACAACAAGGCTTCTTTCTTGATCCCCTTTTATTTAAGTCTTGTATATCTATCATTTGTCGCATTCTTGGGAAGGGATAATATTGTTTTGCAGGTACATAACACTTGGAAACCATTCTCCATCCACAAGATTCACTTCCAAGCCTTATTCCTTCTCCAAAATTGACCTATAGGAGTGTTAATTGATCATCATCTCACTTTCCATATCAATCCCCCTAGGGTTACCGGGATTCCCCCTTGTGGTGATTCCATCATCACTAAATCGAGGGTGTTAGGGTCCTAACCTGCACATAGGTAGAACAATATATTCGGATGTAATAAAGGTCAATATTAATAAGGCCTTTCAATAAAATAGAATAAGGCGGATGTAAGAAGAACTAATAGAAGCTTCTACTTCTAGAAGGATCTTCCTCTAGATGCTTCTTTTNAACCCTATCTTGGATATTATTGTAATAGAGCTCTACTCAACTGGAGGTTTCCCCCTCGAAGAGGCCCGTGAACATTGCTTTCAGATTCAAAGTGTTATTTTTGTTGTTATTCTTATATCATTTCAGTGTTATTGTGGTGAATGTTCTGGTTATATTGTTGTTATTCTGCCATTACCAGCATTTTATTTATGTTCTGCATACATTTTATATCTGGTATATTACAAGTGGTATCAAAGCACTTTCCTCGGCAGAAAGTGTGGGTTAAATTTTTTTTCAGGGTAGAGACGTATTCCGGTGTCTTTAAGCCACAGAGATCTGTTGTTACGTGCATAAACCTGCGGTTGAGGGATTCATACACATAGAAAATACAAGTGGTACTTAAGCACACATCTATTGGCCACCCTTGTAACCTCTATTGGTACCCCTTCGAGTGGTAGCGCATCAGACAACACTTGTGTACAAATCGGCCTAGATTACCTAAAGCCCTCTTTAGATAAACCAATCGGTCACCTCACTGCTATAGTGTCACCGAGAACAGCACTCAGGAAGATACTCTCTAGTACCTGGGTAGTCGGGTAGTACGGCTAAGGGTACAGTCTATCCTCCTTAGTCAGTGCCCTGAGATATTGGGTCGAGTACTACTGTTGGACCCCGCACGTATATCAGAGAGCTATAGCACTGGGCAAACCCTTGTCTATAGAACCCTTGAATACCTAACCCTTGGGGACAAAAACATAAACAAGTTAAAACAGACAAGATCTATTGCCGCGCAACTGTGTTCGGGTTGCCGAGTAAATACACATTTCTTTCTGGTTAAGCATTTGGACATTTCCTCTCTGCAGTATTCTTCAGACCAGATGTAATAAAAAATAAATAAATAAATAAATAAAAAGAGTCTGGAAATGTTTTCGCCCTTATTTTAGACCTATTCCATTGGATTCATCTCTTCGCCCTTATCACATTCATCCATATTATTTTTTTGGAAAAATGTTTTTACCCCGTCCGCCCCTTTTCAGTTCCCCCATCCTCATGGCCCATACTCGTAGCCAAGACTTGGAATCTCACTTCAACACCTTGCAATTTGGTCTCATTGAGACCCAACAAGAAGTGAAACAACTCAGTGACAATGTTGTCGCCATCAATATAACCATGCAATCCTCAATGGGAGAAATCAAACAAGACCTCACCACCCATCTTCAATCAGTCTTTTCAGCACTCTACACCAAACTACATATCCCTATAGATAACCCTTCCTCTTCC
>SNQJ01S0106132.1:29955-51392 GCA_010110895.2 Picea sitchensis | reverse complement strand
CCCACTTTTATAAAGAGAAGTGGGGTTCACTTTTACAATGAAGTAACTTTATAACAGAAAAGATGCATGCAAAATAAATAACTCTAAAATAAAATATTAAAGCTACTTTTAGTGATTCACTTTTATACTTGAAGTGAAATACACTTTACAATTTTAGCATGAACTTTTTCAAAAAAGGTAACAAAAGAGAGACTTGAACTCAAGACCTCTTACTTAATAAGGCAAGTTTTAACCAAATGATCTAGCAAAACATATTGTAATGTTCAGAAGGAGGATTGGGTTTGTTGTTGATGTTGTTGTTGTGGAAGATGGCCTTGGAGAGCATGCTAAAAAAAAAATCTTTTCACACAAGAAAACAATTTCGCTTCTCGATGACAACAAGGGTTAGATCTCGGTTAGCTTACCCAGAAGATGCACCTTTTCCTATTTGTTTCTTATTTTCCGAGATCGCACAGGGTGCAGGGAAAAGAGAATACGCAGATCTAAAAGACTAGCAACCCGAAAATAAATAAAACAAAACCGAAATAAAACCAAAAATATTATTCTACAAAAAATTTAAAAATGTGTATTCAAGCTTTATACCTCCGGATCTGACTGTAATGGTCGTATCTTGGGCAAACGAAAACATTTTCAAGTGAAACGAAAAGTGTTCCTTACTGAAACGAGTGCTCTGGACCTAATGGAATAGTCCTCTTAGATGAAGAATGTACGTAAATGATAGAAAATGGAGATGAGGAAACTCAGCTTCACGATCTCGATCTACAACAGGAGTGGGTCTTCAAACGGTCTCTGATACCATGTTCGACAACACAGGTATTCCAACAGAGGATGGACACCTTCAGTAACCACTCACATAACCAGATCAAAGATCAACACATCGATGTTTTCACATGGTAAAACCCCTACGGGGAAACATCCATGGCCCCAGCCAACGCGACCACTTGGAGCAGTCTATTAATGCAAAGAAAACGATTACAGAGAGATTTTACAAGAGAGTTTATCACAATAGATCATCGACAAATGACTCTCCGTGCTCTTTAAGTAGATACCATGGACCAATCGGGTCTTAAGCCACAAATCAATGGTCGTTAAGATCGAGGAGAATATGAACCATCGAATCACTCTATGTCGGGAACATATCGTGACCGTCGGATTTCTTAACTACAAATGCATACTAAAGAAACACACTTTTACCTAATGACATATTAGACCAAGTAGATCTTAACTAACTCCTAAGTGTCTAAATATCCTAACACTATCTATCTATATCAAATAACTTAGCAAGTAAAGACATAAACACATCAGAACATCGCGCAGAGAAGAATAACACAGTATTTACGTGGTTCACCCGCACCCTGAAGCTACATCCACCAACTCTTCTTCTTTATTATCTTCAATCAGTCATCTACATGCATAGAGCCACAAAAACCCTACTCCGCATAGGACAAGAGATCTGCATGCACATCTCCATATCCTCCTTCCCCGAGCTAGGTCTATCACAAAGCCTTTCATAGTCTGTTACAACCACTTGCACTTAGCTCTACAAGTTTCTCACAATATGCACAGAGCATGTACAAACCATACTTGCACTTATCACTTATCTTATCGGCCCGCTACTTATGTCACTTAGCTACTTATTTATACTTTATAAAATAGGCCTAAACATGGGTAAACCCATGGGCCAACATCTCATACCCATTACATAATCCCAAATCCCAAAAAGGACCCAAAAAGGGGCCAAGATTCCTCGATCTATGCTTCGTCTTGCTCTTTGTCTTTGACAGGCTGTCAAAGTCCCAAAATAGGTCAAACATAACCAAGGATCTCCCAAAACTTGGTCAAGGGCCAACAGGCCCCCAACACTCACTTGTGACTTGTCCCGAGTCACTCTCGTTTGACAATTTTTGCTTCGACTTGTTGTTGTTCTACGGCCTCCTGTTCAGCGAACTCTTGGATGACTACATCGGTTACAGGTCCCTCTAGACGTTGTTCAGTTGTAGTGACAACCTGCTCTAGCTATTCTCCTTGTCCTTCTACCTCTGTAAATAATTGATAGGCCTTATCTTGTATAAGTTGGAGCCTCTAAGTTACTTCCATAAATCTTCTTTGGATAGTGTGTATCTACTGTTGTGCAGTGCATTTCTCTTGGGAGTGCTTCATTCTTTCCACAACTGCCAGGGGCTTCAGCTATGCCTATATATTTTCTTCTTGATACTTCGCCTCTTGGAGTTGTGACTCTAGTGCCTTCAATTCTGGGTTCTCTGTGAATTTTTCATAGGTTTGGGCACTGTGATCAGTGAGTTACTTACATTCCAAGGTAAGAGCCTTTAGCCTTTAAACCGTGCTCCAGGCGGTTTCTTCTCTTTGGTCTCTTACATCTTGTGGGGTCTCAGGTACAGTGAGTAGCTCCAAATCTGTTATGTGTTGTTGTTGTTGTTGGATGGCTTATGCGATCTAGTTCACCTATTGTGTAACTCAGTCTTCTGCCTTGATTTCTAAGACTGTCACAGAGCAAAGTGATATGTTGACTGCTTCTTTTACTTCGAGTTTCTTTGCGAGCAACTATTCCTTTTATTATTGTAGATGTGTTTTTTCTTCATCAAACTTCGATTGGAGAGTAATATTTTCCTATTCTACAACACTACGTTTCTCTACGAGTACTCCTTTTACTTGTGTCAAAGCCTGGGTGGCTTGCTTTGTTTCTTCCTTTTCTCGTTGAAGGCAAGATTCGACTGTATCAGCTAGGCAGTGGATTTGAGCTAGCTCATCTTCCAATTTTGGCTCTCCCAGCACAGTGGAGACTACGTGGTTGGACTGTAGGGCCTGCTATACCCCTTGAAGTTCAAGCTCAATTCGATCATACATCTCCTCTTTCTTTGCTTCTTGTTTCTCTGTTATTTCCAATGAAGCATCTTGCAGAGCTGATATGAGGAAGTCGAAGTCATCAGAGGTGAGGATAGTCTGCATCTTAGTCATGGCGGCCTTTGATTTCTTTCAAGAGGAAGGTTTTGGAGGCAAACCTTTCCTCTTCTTCAGGGGGTCAACCTCATCTCCTTACTTCTGTTCGACTTCTTTGTCATCTAACTCTTCGCCATCACCTCCTCGCTCTGGTGATATGGAAGCAGTTTTCACGGATGCATTGTCTAATTCTTGGACCTCTTCGGTCTTCTTTGTCCTGCTGGGTCCGGGTGTATCCTGTGTTGTTTCTAGGTTGTCAATGTCGAATATCTATGTAGGGTCTACTGGAATAAGGAGGTCTACCGACCAGTCCTTAGTGATCTCCTCCAAGTCCTCCTCTGTCAGCTTATAGTAGGATTGAATTTGTTGCTTGTGTTCGTCGGTGCCGTTGTGATGTAAATAAAATGTCGATCTGCACTGAACTTCATCAAAGGCCTGCACCGATGTAGAGTGTTCAGACTCATGTGAGGCTTGGACTGTATGGCTATCTTCAGCTGATTGTAGTAGGTATGAAAAACATCATTTGACTGCCATTGTTTATTCATGTCACTTGAATACCAAAGTGTACTGAACTTCATGGCTAGCGGTTCAAATGGCTCGATGTCTGGGAAGGTCGCACCTTCCAGCATCTCCCAGGAAATAAAATATATAAGGATCAAGAACCAACTGAAATGAAATTCATATCCTTGATCATGTGCTTCTCTGCAGTCAAGCTCCAACTGGTTCACCAGGTACTTCGCCCAGTTCATCTGAAGGCCTTCCACGCACTTCCCTACGAGGTCGACTACAAAATCGATGACTTGGGTAGGTCGGTTCTTTCTTACTAACTTCTCTACAATCAACTGACAGGAGAGGCGCACCGCGCCACTCTGGATAGAAGCTACCTTGTAGCCTCATGTTCCCTTCTCGACTTCGCCATAAGTGTCCTTGATCTTCTATGCTAGAGCACGATCCATGGATTTTCCGAAGCAAAACTCTTGTGGATCAGGTCCTTTCATACTCAAGCCCATGATCCGATTGATCAGCATCGGATCAACTGTTATACGGTGGTTTACCCACAAATAAATTCCATGGTAACAAGAAAGTAGCAGCTTGACATAGGGATTGACTTCCTGGTGTCTACCAAAGTGGGGAATCTTCATGAAGTTCAGCAGGGTGGACTGTGTGAGGTTCATAGTCCACGACTAGGGGATTATCTTTGAATTCCTCCCCTTAGTTCTGGTTAGGTACTTATGTGGGGCGAGCATGTTATAGACTTTGCGATCTCTGAGGTTGAAGTCACTAAACTTCAGCGTTGCAATCTTATCTTGGTCTTCTCGAACTGCGTGTATCCCCTTCGGGAGGTACGCCGTAACCAAGGTGTATTTGAAATCTCTGGGCACACTGTCTCAATTTACTATGCCTCTCAGAGGTGGAATATAGGCAGGTAATATGGTCGAGATCAATTTGGCATTCGCTAGATCATCCCTATGCTTGGTTTGCTTTTCATCTGATGGTCGTGATGGTTCGGCTCCACGAGCAGTTGATGGAGAGGTTGGCAGTCCTCTTATCGACAATGCATGTACACCTGTAGACATCGATATGACTCTTTCAGTCATGAGTTCGATCAGAACTTATTCAACAACTTTCTCTGCAGTGCTCAACTCGTCTGACATACACGCTCGGGGTTAACAATATCGGGTTTGGGGACTAACTTAGACACAGTAATGAGATAGAGAGCAAGAGCGTGATGATCATTGTGAAAAATCAACTTAGTCTAAGGGCTCAAACTCTCGGTTGGAAAAAGTATTCTCGGTGCATGGCACAATGGGATAAATAGGTAACTCGGAAATGGGTCACTTACAACGGGTATGAAGCCTTCATTAACTTTGTTCTGTCCGTTATGGAACGGTTCCAACGGTCTGATGGCGAGTTGTCTGTCCATAAATGTCTTTCTACCCGTTCAGAGCATTGGTCTAATGGTTATAATGTCCCCAACGGCTATATTGCTTCGCCATGGTGAAGTGCCATGTGTCGTTGTTCTGATATCCCGACGAAGTTCCAATTTTGTAAATTTTCCTTCTATGAGGTTCCATCTAGAACCATCTGCAATTTGTAGATCTTAGCTCTCTTCTTACTTAGCTTTCTATCCTTCTTCCCAGTGAGGTTCATCTCGGTATGACTTTTTCCGTTCTGATTCTTATCTTCTTTTGGCATAGTTACTTCGTGTTGTTGAGATTATTTCCTAAGATTCGAGGGTGATCCTTCTTCTTTATATGGAATAGGTACTTCAATCTTCTATGGGTCTTCTAGTGTTCTTGCAACTTCGACATCCGGGTCTCTGGTGTAAAATAGCTTCGATCTATTCTTTTGTTCTTCAATCAAGTGTGCGATCCTTCTAGTCATGAATTCTTTTAACTCTTGCTTCTTCTGCTCTAAAACTTCCTCGTATTCTTTCCTTCTAGCATGATCTATTTTAATCCAAGGTTTTCCTAGTAGCATGGTAAATGGGGCACTTTTCTCAATAAATTTAATAATGTCAAAATCTTCCTCTATCGAAGTTCCATTGGCATTCATAGGTATCCGGGTGAGCTTTCCACATAGGTTTATCATCTTTCCTTTGAATATTCCTATTCCTCCTAATGAAGGAATCATAGCAGGCCTCCCTATAGCTTCCCAAGTTCTCTCTATCATGATATTCACCTGTGTTTCCTCATCTAGAACACAGTCAATGTCGAAGTCTCCTATTCTTGCTTCAATGCATTCTTTTTCTTTGAAGATCTCTGATAATCTGACATGTCGGTGGTCATTCAGGGTTTCTTTCATTTGTAGCAATACTTTCTCTGATTCTTTTTGGGATTCTGTCATAATCTTAGTTTATGGATCTACCCTAGGGTTTTCTTGTCTCATGTTCATTTCTTCACTCTTAGCAATCATTCTAGGACAATCCAATACTTCATGGTCCATAAATTTGCAATAAAGACAATGGGGTCTTCTCCCAGGGAATTCCTTAGAAATATGTCTCAGTTTTCTGCAACTGTAATAGAGGGTTAATCCTCTCTTTCTTTTAAATGATCCCCAGCCTTTCCTGCATTGCGTGCTAGGATCATGGTAGCTAACTTGCAAACATTTCTTTCTAGGATCCTGCATACACTTATTAGTCCAAACATTCTTTGTATGCATAGGTATAACATATTTTTCACTATTCTTATCAGATCTACTCATATCAAATATTCTTTCATCTATTAATACCCTAGTTTTCAAGCTAGGATAGAATCTATCAAACATACCTAGATTCATATTTTTGAATCAAAAATTTCCACTTATCTTACTTCTATAGAGCACAAAGATTTCAGATCTAGAACTTTTCAATATTCTTACCTTTATCAGAGCACAAAGCTTTCAGATCTTACCTCTTTTAATCAAAAAGTCTCACTTTTACTTTTCCCAGAGAAAAAAGCTTTTAGATCTTACCTCTTTTCTTTAGATTGGACTTCTTTTCCTTAGCATAGAGCTTGTCAAACTAAGTAGAGTACTGCGCACTAGAGAAACAGATCTACACACAAATATTTCACAATTTCAGGTCGGATCTTTGCACAAATCTTCTTCTTCCTCAGTTCCCAGCAATCATGGTTTCAGGTCTCGGCAACAGAACCATTTATTGGCACAGGGGCAGACCCAGGGTTCAACGCTACAACAGTGCACCAATAAAACCCTAACTACCGACCCTTTTGATAGCACCTGTGAAGCCAATGAAGTCTCACCTGAGGTAGAGGCAAGGGTGGTTGCAGGACTCAGGTGTCTGCAACCTTAGCTAGGACACATATCTGTGATTATGACACTTAATAGAGCACTTAGCACCATCAGTTCATCATTATTTAACCAATATCTACTTCGCAGATAAAATAGAGCATCGTAGCATTCACCCAAATCTAATGTATCTAAGCTCTTAGCATAAAGAAATAGATTAGATCTAGCATATTCGAGCACTAAGAAAGTTCACATAGGTCAGATCTAGCATCCAGGGTCAACATAAGCATAAAGAACAAATAGATCTATCTATCTATATCAAATCACTTAGCAAGTAAATACATAAACACATCAGAACATCGTACAAAGCAGAATAACACAGTATTTACGTGGTTCACCCCCACCCTGGGGCTACGTCCACCAACTCTTCTTATTTATTAGCTTCAATCATTCATCTACATGCACAGAGCCACAAAAACCCTACTCCACATAGGACAGGATATTTGCGCGCACCTCTCCAAATCCTCCTTCCCCGAGCTAGGTCTAGCACAAAGCCTTTCATAGTCTGTTACAACCACTTGCACTTAGCTCTACAAGTTCATCACGATATGCACAGAGCATCTACAAACCATACTTGCACTTAGAACTTAGGTTATTGACCCGCTACTTATGTCACCTAGCTACTTATTTATACTTTACAAAATAGGACTAAACATGGGTAAACCTATGGGCCGACATCCCATACCCGTTACATAATCCCATGATCTATGCTTCGTCTTGTGCTCCATCTTTGACAGGCTATTGAAGTCACAAAATAGGTCAAACTTGACCAAGGATCTCCCAAAGCTTGGTTAAGGGACAACAAAAGTCGACAACATCGGTGGGGGGAAGATAGAGTGTATATCTTCCTGTATTTCTTCAAGAGGTGGAAGAAAAGAGGATCTATGATGGTTATCATCCCAAGGTACATGGTCAATGCTAAGCATTTCCATAATAGATTCGTCGAACGAAAAGATTTGAGAAATGTAGTCAAAGGTAGACGTCAAGGAATTCAAACAAGATGGCATCGAGTAGGTGTCAGGTGCCAAGAGATGTTGGTCATCCGAGGAAGGAGAGGCTGATTGAATAACAACATATGAAGCCTCAGCCAGACTAAGTGGCATGGTATCACCTAGTGCATCGAACTCTAGAGGACTAGGTACAATCTAGGGATCATATGATAACAAAGACTGATAAGTTGTAATTGAAATCATATTGACTGTGGAAATATGATGCATGGTAGGAGGGAGTGGTGCAGGGAAGGTACCCATAAGGGTGGAATATTTTAACAAGCCTACACCAACACTTTCATGCGTGATCCTGTAATCTCCCAAGAAAGGAATATTGTTGGTAGTGAGAGCATGGGTGTCGGGTGTACAAAAATCTAACTGATCGATAGTGACAATTTTGCCCTGATGAGGAAATTGTACACATCGAAACATCGACGAAGCGACGACAGTCATAGAATAAAACCAACTTCTTCCTAGTAATAAATTGTAATTGAGGGAGCATCTACCACCTCGACGTCAACAAATATAGTTTTGCAGCCCAACTGGATGGATAGGGACTGCAAAAGACCATGAGGATGAAAACCTTGCCTGTCGAATGTACGCAAAATCGTTGGGGATTTGTTAAGTGTGGGTGATTTTAAGACTTTCTAACAAGCTAAAGACATGACACAAGTAGAGGCACCCTCATCCAATATAGTGTAGTGAATTTTTTGATTGTGAACAACAACATCAATTTGAAAAGCAAGTTGGTGAGAGAGTCGAGACTTAAAATTGTCCAAGTTAAATGTGATATTGTTGGATGACTCAGGATCAAAAGCGTCAATAACAGCCAAGAGCGTTCTATGTTGACTTGGGCAGTGTTGTAGAACTTATAATGCAGACATAGCACACGGTGCTTGAGCCAAATATTCAACAATGTTGTAGTTCTGGGTGGCACATGAACTAGGATTAAAATTAGATTTACGGATAGTTCTCTTGGGAGGGCGTAATATAGAGTCGAATGTAGGTTTATCTATCTGAAGCAATCCAGATGGAGGACTAACATATGGAGGACTAATGGAGGATGGTGATGGATCTGGTAAAGTACCATTAGTGACCTTTCCTCTGTCAACTTTAGCTGGCATGTTGTAGGTCGTAGAGAGGGTGGTTAAATCAATCTCGTTAAACATACAAATATTGGCACTTGTTGAGGCTTCATCATAAGAAGGGTGGCTGGAACTGCCCTCTAAAGAGGGGGCTTGAGAAAACATAGATTGTTGCTGAGGAAAAGGCTGAGTAAGCACGGCAGGTTGGGAATTCCCCTTAAAAAGGTTTTCCACTTCATCGAGATGTGGACAGTCTCGAGTGTAGTGATTTTCACCACAAATAAGACATGGGAATTTTGGCCTCCGTTGTGGTTTATTTTCAATAGCAGGTGGTGGGTTTTGAGTTTTGGGTTGTTCGTTGCTATTATTCTTCTTAGGTTTGTTCTTTTTCTTCTTCTTACCTCCAGATTGTTGTGAAGGGGCATAGTGAATTGCATTCACCTCAGAGATTTGAGTTTGGGGGGAGGTAGAGGAGAGTGAGGTCGAACTAGGAATGGGTGTCGAAGTAGATCGACTTGTCATTCCAGTCGACTGGGAAGCATATTGGGTTTTGACGGAGACGATAACTCCAGCCGCATGTAACGTGGATGACGGTTTAGATGGATCAGTAGTTGCACGGGTAGCATTTGAGATCAACTCATACAAAGTACCAGATTGTGAATAGACCAAATCTAAGTAGTGAGCCCAAGAAATGGCCTCTTCCTTGGTGACTACACCACCCATGGCGACATCACGAGAAATCAAGGGTAATAGTGATTTAGTAAACCATTATGCCAATAACTGGTCAGGAATGATTACTTTGATCAACCTTCGTCGTCGTCTCCATTCGTGAATATGGTCATAGATATGCACGGAGTTGGTCTGGTGAAGGGAGGTTAAAAGTTTGGTACCCATCTCATAAAAAATGGGTAGTTGAAAGTGCATGAGAAAGGACATAGCAAGGGAGTTGAAATCTTGGAATGAACCACATGGAAGTTCAATATACCACTTGGTTGTTGAGCCCATAAGTGTTCGCTGAAAAAAGACGTAAACGTATAGAATCGTACAATAAGGAGTTCGATGAACACCATAAATGGAAATTCATCACATGATTGTTCGAGTCTTCTCCAGGTTTAACGTCAAATTTTGGAATATCGGAAGGTAATTTAGCATGGATCACTGACCAAAAGGGATAATGCAATATAGGATCACTGGTCAACCAAGAAAAGTCTAGGAGATACAGAGTCACGAGAAACGATATTTGTCGATTAACCTGAGGGTGATACTGGCATGGCATAGGGACACCAGTAGGGTCGTAAATTGGGTTAGGTGGATAATTGTATCCAGTAGGTCCTCCTACATACGGTTGTTGTTGACCAGAATAAACAGAATTTGATGATGGTTGAGAAATATGTGAAAATAGAGGATAACCTGATGGGTTCTAAGAATTGTAAGTCGTTTGATGGGTTTGCCCATAAGGGGGATAAACATTTTTTCCATGAGGAGGATAAGGTTGTTGTTTTCCTTGAGGATGTTTCCCACCAGGGAATAACAAATTTCCCTGAAAAGGAATGTGCCAAGGATTTTGTGTCACATTATGTCCATACAATGGGTTATGGAATCCAGTCTAAGATTGCCCCCCAAGCTGAGATTGTGTCCCCATTTGAGGTTGGCTCCCAAATGGAGGCTGCCCCCCAGCATGAGGTTGAGTGCCTAGAGGGGGCTCCAACTGGTTAGAGCCACCAAGACCAACTCCGCCAAATAAAGGTGTAGGTATAGAACCAACAACGGCGTTATATCCAAGAGGAACAAAAATTCCAGAAACTCTAGGTGTAACCTAGGTAGTGTTGGAAATGGAAGGATTCAGAGCTTTGTACCCAAGTGGAATTGACAAATTTGGTCTAAATGGTGTTCCAATTGGAGCGTGGGATGGTGTCACATTTTCGGTGGGGATTGTAGCAACATGCGGGACCATAGTGGAATGGGCCATCTTGAGAGAAATGGTCGAGAGAGGACCAACTGACTGTGTGGCTGACATGAAGGTGGCACTGCTGGATGTACCAGAAAATTGATCGAATGGTACCGTGTAAGTAGTAGATGTTTTAGGCAATTGGGATACGACAGGTATATTAGAACCTGCCCCTGATCTGAAAATATCTCGAACCGTGAGAGGCGGGTTTCTAAATATGTCAGTACTCCAAAAGGGATTCTCACCTTCAAAACCTGTAAGGAGTCCGGTCGGTATTCCAAAAGTATAAAAAACAAGTTCTCTAGATGAATTTAGTTGGAGAATACGTCTCTCGTAACCATGAGGAATTTGAAAAGACTCTAGAGAATAGGAAATTCAGAAATTTTCTAAAGAGTCAGTTCTTTCCACTTGTGAAGTGGCGGTGTCTTGAACCTCACTCTGTTGAGAAGAGCCCTCCGGTGGATCAATAGGAAAAGTTTGGTAACCCTCGGTATCTTCCGGGGGTAGCCCTTTCATTCTACGTGAACGGCGTGGAGGAATATTGCCCGAACCAAATACTTTACGAAAAAAACTTATGGCCAACTAACGAAAAGAAACAACATACACTAATAAAATCTAGGAATAAAAAACAATCAAACAAAACCTTCTCTCGATGGTTTTACTAGTTGGTGATGAAATCCAACGTCGTGTAACCAAGTCAAGGAGGGGCTAGGATATGAGCGGCTAGAACAATTACGATGGAGACCTGCTTAATGGCCTTATGCCTTGGTTCAAGATTCCATGCATTTATTTTGGATTTACCCTCCAAGGATTCCAAGTGAGTTTGACCACCATATTTTCCAGGTACAACTAAAACTTCCCTTCACCGTCACCTTGTGTAAAAAACCCTAAATATTATGGCTACTAAGGAAACCAACTCGCAGTCGACCCATGGGCGGGTACAGTCGAGAATCCAGTCTGAATGTATGGGCAGGATAACAAGTCCAAAATCCTTCGAGAGAACTGAGGACAAGTGGACCGGTAGAACTTCAGAGGTCTCCGAACGGATTCAGAATTCACGAAGCACCGAGACCAAATGAAAACAGTTGAGCCTCAAGAAGAACCCCCAATATATGATCTGACTACTACGAACGGTTGAACAATGGAGGGATAATATCCATAACTCTCTCGAACGCGACCTCGTGCATAACCCCTATGTGAGAGCGGGATCCCAGAAAGCTTATACAAAAATTGGATTTGCTCTCCCTATCGCGAGATGCTAATGTTTGTTTTGAATGCTTTGGAGAGTTGTACTCATAGCCTAATCCAAAGTGCTAATCCTAGTCTAATGTTGGTGGAATATTCTAAAAACAAAAAGTTTTAGATCAATTTAAATTAGCGTTGATTTTGTAGTTATTCTTTACTCAGGGGTGTATCAGAGTGAAACTGATGATATTATGACTCAATTCCCAAAAAATGCATAAGAAATGATAAGCAGTCTTTTCTTTCAATGAATGTCTATTTAATGGAAGAAGAAGGAAATTTATTTTCACTATCAAACACTAATATGCAATAACCTCATGCAACTGTTTCTCAATCAAGAATCCAATATGATGCTAAAATATTCATAAATTCATTCTAATATCTAAAAACCAATCATGAAAATATATCTTTTTGTTTTAAATGTGATTGATAATCAATTTGATGTAAAACTTCCTATGTCATGCAGACTTCAAGATCTATGAGATTTAAGCAATCAGAATCCAACTTCACATAAACAAAAACACACTCTCATTGTGATCAAACAAGAAACACAAAGACAACTAAATGTGCAAAAAGAAGAACAAAAAACTCAAAACAGAAGAAAATGCCTGAAAAAATTACCTCAAAGATCAAATGGAATGGTGCACAGATCTCTGAATTTCCTTACAACAACTTTCATTCAATCAAATAAGTGAAAAAGCAGTGGGTCGACTCCAAATCGCAGGGAAAAGGAGTGTCTTAAAGTAAAAAAGAAAGATGTCAAAAATCCAAACAAAACATCATCAATTTTTAGAAACCAAAATGTTGGAGGCCAAAAACAAAGATACACTAAGATGGTAATAGCCTTGAGCAGATGAAAAAGCAAAAACTAGACTTAGAAATCAACTCCCAAAAACAATTTTAGCAGAAAAAGGCCAGCACTCTGGTGTCAAGGGTACCAGAGCATTGTAGCACTATGTGGGAGCCTGAAAGGGAGTGCTAGTGCCCTGGTTGTAGAGGCAAGGGAGTGTTGAGCTCTCAAAAGACCAAAATATTGCCCAGAACTCAAAAAAACTCAGGAGATCCATAAATTGAGTGTGTATGAAATGAATCCAAGGGCCAACAACACATCTAAGAATCAGAGACACGGCATGAATAAGATCTAAAGGTGAGCAAAGGCCAAAAACAAGACCAAGGAAGGAAACCAAAACTGAAAGCTTCGGTCCCCAGCGGAGTCGTAAATTTCTATTACAAGAAAATCCCCCTTCAGACAAGTGGATTTCCTCTTGAACCCTGCATCTCTAAGATCAAGACAGAAAGGTGCTAAATTTGGTCACTGACATCCTTTTAAACCTATCTAAGTCAATCAAATAGAGAAAAGGAAGAAGAATGTACCTTTGTTTTTATGTTCCTCCTTGCCCATTCCAAGTTGAGCCCTTATCCCCAAGCTCTTCAACAAGTCCTCCAATCCAATAACATCAAAGACAAAACAACTTCCTATTCTACCATGATTAATCCAAAACTAGATCTGTCTATCAAAGACAAGTTCATGTAAGCATACACAACCTTGAAAGAAACAGGCCAAGCACATGTATTAATGAGAACTAGATAACAATACTTACAGACCTTTGATGAAGTTGCAGTAGCCTCTTCCAGCTCTCCTTGTCCAACCCCTTGCTCAAATAATCCACAATCAAAATGAATATGCTTTACTTATTATCTCCCTTATGAGATCATAAGTTTGATGCCTTCCATGTACTCCCTTTTCACCATGAAGAGGCCTCCTTATACAGGCTCGGAGAGGCCTAAACACCTTTGATATTCTTAGGATATGATGAGGATCTTTCTCCATTAGTTGTGGATCCTCCCTAAGATCTATCCTTGACCTCATATTTGAATCCAACTAACTCCATAGATGAGGGGGACTTTTCCCTAATTTTCCTCAAGAACCCAAGATTTCCTCAAACATCCCAGTGCTCCCTCAGAATGGGGCATAGAGTGTTGCAACTCTCCCCTAAAGGAGGGCAAGGAGCGTTGGCACTCCCTAATAGTGGGTAAGGAAGCGTTGGCCTTCAAAAATGACTTTTGAGTGGTTTTTTCCATGGTAAAACCTTTGTACTCTTTGTCATGTGATTTTTCCTTCTTAAACCAGTCTTTGAAGTGTCCTTGTGATATCGTTCAGGACACGACATAGGCAAGATGACTATATGATGTCTACGACACTTGCGACACTTATGGATAAAATGAGACACTTGTAACGCTTGTAATGATGATAATAGGTCATCGTTGAAATGAGTAATTTTGATGTGTAACAGAGACGGATGCCAGCGGATATGCCATGGGTACAGTATTTATGCAATGTCTTAAGCCTATCTGTTACCACTATGAAACTTTTAACCAAGTTTTTTTTAACCATCCTACATATGATAAAGAGTTGTGTGCATTAGTTCAAAGCGTAAAGAAATGAAAGCACTACTTTTTAGGGAAGGAAACTATCATACATACAGATCACCAACCCTCTCCAAGCACAAACCAAACTGCAACAATCTTGACACTACAAATGGATGGGGTTTTTACAATAATTTCATTTGGTAATCAAGTACAAGAAGGGTACAAGTAACAAGGTAGTCGAAATGCTTTCTAGACCTCCTATTGTTGCTTCTATTATTTTGAAGAATACTTCTTTATCTCATGAGAGCTATGTATAACAATATGCCATCGATGAATATTTTAAAGAAGTATATGAGAAGATAACCCATGGTGCACAGGTAGAAAACTATTGTCTACAGGGAAAACTACTCTACCATCTTGGAAAGCTATGTATTCCTACAAGTGAATGAGTCCATGTAATATGATAAGCTCACACTTCTCTTGTGTCTGGGAATTTTGGGGTAGGAAAAACTATGGCTCATTTGCAGAGGTTTTGTTATTGGCCTCAAATGAAAGCAATTGTAACTAAATATGTAAAGGGGTTTGTGATTTGTTCTACTTGTAAGCCCACTAATAGAAAACTGGGTCTATACTCACCACTTCTTGTTCCATCCCATCCATGGGAAAGGATTTCCATGGATTTTGTAGGGGGTTTACCAATGACCAAAGGGGGTCATGAATATTTGTATGTTGTAGTGGATAGGTTCAGCAATGTGTGTATCTTGATTCCATGTAAAAAGAATATCACTACTGAGCAGACTGTTAATCTCTACTTTCAGTATGTTTGGGTTCACTTTGGGTTACCCACATCCATTGTCTCGGATCGAGATAATCGATTTCTTGGGGAATTTTGGACTAGCTTGTGGAGAATGATGGAAACCAAATTGAAGAGGAGCACCACTTTCCATCCACAGATCGACGGACAAACAAAGGTGGTAAACATAATAGTGGTAATTTTTCTTCGAGGCTACTGCAGAAAGCATCCCAATTTATGGGATGAACAGATACCCTATGTACAACATGCTTACAACCAAGATTTACATTCATTCACTCGGATTTCACTTTTTGAGACATGTTTTGGGTACCTAAACAAGGTTCCTTTGGACTTGATGTATGGGAGATATTTCGATGTGAATGAAGAACGAACAGAGGACATAGACCACAAGTTCATCTAGAGGATCTAGCAAATACACCAGGCAATCAGGGAACAGTTGAAGAAAATTCAAGCACAATATAAGGCTTGGAATGACAAGCACATGGTTGATCATTAGCTCCAAGTTGGATATCGGTTATGGATTCACATTAGCAAGGATATATTGAAGGGTGAAGGCAAGAAACTCAAGCCCATTCGTTATGGACCCTTCACTATCTTGGAGAAAAGTGGTAACAATGCTTTTCGTCTCGATCTTCCACCTTATATGGAGATTTACTCTGTTGTGAACGTAGAGAACTTGAAACTTTTTTAGCCTCCCATCATCATGGATCAGGATGAGGAAGTTTCAATACCTTCAATTGATGAGTTTGCACCTGAGTACTTGGATGAGTTACAAGTGTTATCACCTGCTAATTTGCATTAATTTTTCCCAAAGCATCTTGTCCTTGCGCTATCTTTCCACTCAGATTTTAAAATATTTTCACCAGCTCCATCATGCTCCCATCACCTAAATCCTTCACTCAGCTGATCATCCAAAATAGTCATGTCCTCCATGACTCAAAATTTGGCAAATATCCCAAACCTATACCTATCCTTAATGCTTATCTAAATCCCTTAGTTTCATCACTTCATTCATTTTTACCCTTATTTTCATATTCACGTTGAAAATAAAAAATATTATTTTTATTAATCACCCTTATCTTATCCACAAAGTCATGTGTTAAGCCTCATATGCCCAAAGTCCTTAGAAAATAGAAAAAGGGTTTATTATTATTAATATAAATATTTTTATATCAAAATATTTATATTAATATTTAATTCAATATTTAATTTATGGAATCACGTCAAATCATGGGCACGAATCTCAATTTATAATGTGGAAAATTCAATGGTTGGATGGAGGGCACACATACATATCGGTCATTGAAGTAGCGAGGAGGTTAATTATGTGAAGGCAGGCTAGGGAATAAACCGGTGGTTTGGTGATTGGACATGTGTTTTTACGTGGAGAATATTGGGGTAAAAGCAGTTTGGATTAAAACACTCCATCCCAAGCCCGATGTAATAAATGCACCATTTATCATATGTTTAATGAGCGGCATTTTTCCAGGAGTGCATTTCAACAACAAATATGGAATTTCTAATAAATGAGATTCCTCCTCATGGTGAAAAGGTTTTACAGAGGAAAGATTCAAGTTTTACGAATTAAAGAAATTAATGTTTATTTCCATGAAAAAGATTTAAATGGGAAGACGCACGAAGACTTGGATAATTCTTTATCCAAAGATTTACAGGAGTAAAAGAAAAAGATAAAAGGTAATTTATCAAAGACGGTAAATTGGAAAAAACAAGATACAATAAATGTTTTTTCACATATGAAACTGTAAATTGGAAAAACATAACACAATAAATGTTTTTCACAGGGAAATAGTAACAGTAAATGTTTTTACAGTGAAATGGTGAATTGGGCAAAACAAGACATGGTTTTAAAAACTACGGGCATGAATTAAATTATGAAAATTTAATTCTATAGGATAGAAAAATATTTGGGAATTATTTTATTCAAATATATTATTCCCAAATATTTAATGAGAATATGGATAAATGGAATTATATTTGAAAGAGTATAAGTGACATTTCAAAGAGAACGTGGCAAGGGAAGGAGCTGAAGCATCAGAGGAATCTACAGGGATCTTGAAACGTTTTTTTTCTGAAAACTGTCATTTGTAATCATTGTAGAATATGTAACGTTTCATTTCAGTTATTGTAACCGGTTTCACACTGAAGGAACTTGAATTGTATAAGTATTAAAGGTTCTGAGTGTATTAAGGGGGGGTAGAAGTGCAAGGGCACAAATTCTGGTTGTTCTGAACTCCATTGTAATTTTCTGGGTTTGAATTGAATACATATGCAGAAGCTTTTGAAGTCTCCATGAAAATATTCTAATGGTGGTGATATCAGCTTTGTTTTCCCTCATTGTATGTATTTCCTATGTTCTTTAATTCCATTTACACTGTCTTCTATTTGAATTGGATAGTTAAAAGCCCAGAATTCATCTCTTGATGCTCTCGGCTGAAACAATTTAAACTATGTGTATTTTTTCCTAACTAATTCATAACTCATTTTATTAATGCTCTGATGCAGTTACTTGTTTTTCCCCTTTCCTCTTACACTCTGCAAATTTCAATTTACAAATTAGATTCATTGCCTCATTTAGCCTTTATCCTATGGAGATTTCTATTTTCTAGTCAATGTTTTCATTCAATTTCATAATTTTGACTCCATATCCCTGAGTGTCCCTCCTCTTCTTGGCCAACAACTTTATAAAAAAACCCCAAAACTAGCCACTGATTATCAAATAAATATCAAGTGACACGGGAGATACCTCTCTGAGTTGAGAAAGCTAGTTCCTTGTCTCTAAAGCTAGTTGAAACAGTTACCTATGTCGTTTTTCTATCAGCCGGACAAAATTTACAAAGTGCTAACATTTTGGTGTCGTTGTCGGGGACGAAATTGAAACATTTTCCCTGGGAAAGAACGACATGTTTGAGTTCTAAGGTCTAAGAGCAGCAGACACTTAGGCACATATTGGATGTACTCCTTCTCTGGTGACTCCACACATCAAAAATCACTTTGAAAGTGATTCCACTAGTAGAAGAATCCAAAAATTCAAATCTTCAATGGCTACTCCACTCTCAATGCATAATCCAGCTTCCAAAACATTATTGGCGACTCCACTCAAGCTTCGAATGTAATTTAGAGACTCCACTAGAAGATGAGATTCATTGACATAGGTATGAAAAAACATTATGGAAGAAAACAAGTACATAAATTTGGATTTTTTCAAAGGCATTTTATTGTTTGTTATAAGTTGCCTCTGGTCCTTCCTTGAACATGTCAAACAAATTTTTCTTTACCTGCTGCATTCTAATGATGATTATGAGAATATTGCAATTGTATATCCTCCTCTTAAATTTGTACATACCTATCCTCACTGTATCACTGATTTTGATAAAAAAAAATCCATCTCAACCATGTGATGATCATAACCAAGTTGATGAGCCTCATGGCGGGTCTGCCAAATCTGGCGGACCACACCAATTTTAATAATCGTTGGAAGAAACTTTAGCGGGTCGCTAAACTTGGCAAGGAAACATATATATTGTACTATATATATATATAACCAACTTCCAAAATGGAGTCCAGTGGATTCGACCCCGAACCCTCTGCATTGCCCAACACCTTTACAACTCCGCCCATAATCAATGTGCCAAGGGTGTCACTTGGTATATACGACCACACTTTTTATTTTAAAAGTACAATCCACCCAGAACCGAGGCAGAGGCATGGACTGTACAGACTTGCGGGCACAGATTTCGAGAAAATACTTTCATAATTACAGGTTGCAGAGGGCACGAAAATCAAGATAGAATTATTCTTGGGCCTGGGAGTGCAAGAGTCGGATCGGAGAGTGGAGACAGTAATTTTTGGGTAATTCGACGCCATGAATCCAATGGTGATGTTTGTTTTCTGATCTGAGCATTATTTATGCAACTTGATTTTAGAATGAGGTATATTCATGTATTTTCCAAATTATTTTGTTGAGTTAATGAAAGATCCTACCCATTTGAGAGCAGGACCCGGAGACGCAGTCCACCAGGGATGACCTTCGTTATCAAGTTTTTGTGTCCAGATATGATGCTTATGTCTCTTCATTTTTAAGTTTTCCCTTCTTTAATGGTGCACTTTAATTTATGCTCATTTAATACAATTCTTTATAAGTCGCGATGAAAATATCTCGGATCATGTTGGTATCAGAGAAGTCATCTTTGACTTAAATTGTTGAGTGTGAATGCTTACTAGGGCCAAGCACAAGCAGGGTGAAGCAAATATTAATACTTTAAATCATGAATTTGGTCATGTATCCAGAAGGAAGAAAATGGCAGAAGAGGACAAGTGTGATGAACAGGAGAAAAAATTTCACATGGTCTTTTATCGCATGTCAGAAATGGTCAAGCGAATGTATGGAGATTACGAGAATATGATGAAGAATAAATGGAAGAAAAAAGAAGCACGTGCAGATCATAATGCTTTGGTAAACCAAGGGGTTGGAGGATATCGTCGTGAGCCTTTGTCTTCACCTTCGAGTTCTAGTTCTTCTCCCTCTGAACATTCTCATCATTCTCATCATTCTAGCCATAAAGCCTCTTTTAAGAAACCATTATTAAATCTTGATGTAAAAAAAAAATTACTGATGTTTAATGGAGATGTTAATCTTGAAAATCTAGATAATTGGATCCGACAGGTTGAAGTGTATTGTCGTGTCCATCATATTGATGAAGAGGAAGTTAAAGTGAAACTAGATTCTCTTCAGTTGGAAGGCACCGCTCTCATGTGGTGGGAGAGCAATCTCTAGGACATAAGTGTGGTAAGCTTCTTTCCTCATGGTAGGAATTTAAATCAGAAATAAGGAAGAAATTTTATCCATTAGGATATTTACATAAAGCAATGATGGAATGGAAAAATTTAAGGAAAAGTAAAGGACAAACTGTACAACGTTTCACAGAAGAATTTAGGAAGAAAGCTCTTGCATTGAACATTCCTTTGGATTCTTATGAGACTTTAATGAAGTATATTGGCGCACTTCACATTTATATTTGACAAACTTTTCTCTTGTTTAACCCCACTAGTCTTGATGAAGTTTGTGTGCAAGCCACTCACCAAAGGGGGAAACATGTTCAAGAAGATCCCACAAAGAAGCCTTCCAATTTCCCACAAAAGACTTTTAATAAGTTTAAAAGGGAGGACAAGAAGACCACTACAGTGATGAGAGAAGGAGGAAAACCATGTTGCAGTCATTGCAAGAAGAGAGGTCGTGATGTAGAACACTGTTGGAAACTGCATCCAGAAAAGAAACCTAAACAGTTTGGTGGAAAGGGGAAGACAAAGACCGTTTCTACAGTACATCAAGATCTTGGTTATGATTAAGGAGATGAAGGAAATATCAAAGTGGTTGGAGTACAAGGTGAAGATTATTTTCATTCTAGTTCTAATTCCAATGATGAATCTCGTGTTGATGAACAAAAGAGAAATGAGTTATTTCACATAAGAGTTGTATCTAAACATACTAAGATAGATACATTATTTAATCTGGGTTCCCAAGTGAACTTAATATTTGAAGCACTTGTCAATAAAATGGGTCTTGAAACGAAACCACATCTGAAACCGTATCCTCTTGGTTGGGTATGTGACAACACAAAACTTAATGTCACCAAACAATGTAGGATCAGATTTGATATTGCTTTGAAATTGATTGATGAAATGGATTTGGATGTTGTACCACTTAATATATGTGGCATAGTGTTGGGAAGTCCTTATATTTATGATAGAAAAGAATTCTTCTTTCATCATGAGAACAAATACCACCTTACTAAGGGAGGAGTGGAATATATTGTTAGAGCTCACAACATGAGCGTAAATACAACACTTGTTAGTGTAGGTCAAAGGAAAAGACTTATAAACACTAATAAGAGATATGTACTCATGGTATTCAGAGAGAAAGATGTCGAGACATCCGACGATTTCCAAGGGTGTGATCCATCTCATAAAAAGGAATTAATTGATATTGTTTCTAAGTATGATGTTATTTTTGAGGAACTAAATGGATTACCTCCTAAGAGGGAAATCCAACATGAGATACATCTTCAGCGGGATTCTCCTCTTCCTAATGTGGGCATGTGTTGAAATTACTAATACAACTGAGAGAGGGGGGTGAATCAATTGTCTTTGAGCTTAAACAATTTTAACTCTATTAAAATATTCTTAATCTTTCTTCAAGTGATCATCAACATTATACAGCATAT
>SNQJ01S0106131.1:0-20437 GCA_010110895.2 Picea sitchensis | reverse complement strand
TGTATTGATGATTTTTATAATTTTCTATTTTAATTAACAAAATCGGCTTACATATATTATAAAATGGAACATGGAGACAATGCAAATAATTGTGAGCTTGAAAATAATTGTAAATTAGCAAACCTTTGGGTATGGGATACCAAAAAATTCATGTTTGAGACTCTTTCCACTAGTATTATCTTGTATGGATGTGAAGTTTGAGGGTGCTCTATCTCTCGAGAATCTTGGAGAAAGATAGTGTAATACCCATGTTTCGCCCAGTTTGTAAATATATCTATAACTAGCGAAGGGACTATGCCAGACTAGATATGTGTGAGTGTTTTACTTGATGAACCTTTGTATAAAGGGTTAATGTATGTATTGTTTGTTATTAATAGAAAATTGATAAGTGTTGCATAAATGATGAAACAGGGGTTTTCCAAGATAGACCATGGATGTAATGAGAGATATGGTGAGGGGAACCAAAAATGGTTGAGATGACTCCCCACCAAACTAGTACCTTACTAGATTTAATGATTCAGACTCAAAACAATCCTCTGACCCATAAATGAAATACCAGTTGTTATTGGATAAATCAGTAGGTGTGGACACTAACTGATCTCCCTAGATCCACCTAGATCTAGAACAAAACACACCAGAACATGACACTTTCCTTAAGTTTTAGATATTGAATTTATTAACTAAGGAGAGATAGTTGACATACCGTTTAAATGTCGCTTCCTCTCACCATCGCCATCCTAGCTCCGTTCCAATGCTCATACAACGTTGAACCTGCAAAATAAAACAACCAACAAAAGTGATAGTAATAGCATGAACTCAATATAAACCTATGTATGTGATCAAGGAATCATACAATAAAACACAACAAGCTTTATAGGAAAGAATCATATTACCGTATGATCTCCCTGATCCACCTAGATCTAGAACAAACACACCATAATTACGACACTTTCCTCTTAAGTTTTAGATATTGAATTTATTAACCAAAGAGATAGTTGACATACCGCTTAAATGTCGCCTCCTCTCACCATCTTCTATCCCAGTCTGCTCCACGCTCATACAACGTTGAACCCGCAAAATAAAAACACCAACAAAAGTGATAGTAATAGCATGAACTCAATATAAAACCTATGTATGTGATCATGAATCATACAATAAAACACAACAAGCTTTATAGGAAAGAATCATATTACCAGATCATATTAGCCGTGAAAGAGAGGATTACAACCATGGCCTTGATGTCGAAGGTCCCTTCCAATCACCCTGTCATTTCCTACACACTTCCACTCCAAGAATTCTAAAGCATAGATCTGATAATATTAATAATCTATCTTGACAAAGGCAAAAAACTCAAAGACACTCCAAATCCAAGCTAATAATTCCAAGCCAATCCAACTTAGTCCTTCTCCATGAGCTCCTCTCCCTTATAAGTTGAAGAGGATAAGGTGAGGAGGTTAGATGATCCCACTAAATCATGAAAGGAGTGTTATTCAAAACCATTGTGATGCCACCTCACCATGGAAGTTTCTCCTTCTAGAATATTCGAGAAAACGCTTTGTTTTCCCACGCAAGCATTCTGCACCCCCGCTTATAGTGCAACCTACGAACCTATCGCAACCCAAATATGGTGTAGCTTGTGAGAATCAAGCATTCTAACACCCCTCGCCTATAGAAACCCAACATCCCTCTTTGTAGAAGGGTTTTACAAAGTGAGAATGCAATCTTTCTCTCAAGTCTTCTTTCTTCAGAACTCAAAGCATCAATTCTCCTCAAGGCATGATTGGTTACATCATTAATCTGGCTTCATAAGAATGACAAAATAATAAAATGCAGGTTTCCCAAAGTATGAAGTTAGAATAGAGTGATAACTGAAATACTTTGTCGAAGTTTGTGTAGGGAACAAGGAACAATCAAATAAACTTGCCAACAAACAAGGAACATACAAGACAATAATATATCATCACTAAGATAGGCATTCCCATACTCGTAATACAAATGACTCAAAGCATAAATGCCGAAGTGAAAATATCCATGTCATAAGACAAGTCATAACCAAATACATCAGGATCCAATATGAATCAAATTTGAACATAGCCACCAAAATACACCGTGGATCTATGTGTTAAAGTTCAAATTTGAACATAACCACTAGACATACAAAGTGGATCTATGTAATAGTACACCTATCATAATTTGGGACGAACCTCCTCGATCTGGCCAAAAGATCCGTGGTCTCATCTCCACCACTCTATAGTACAAATATAACCATGTGGATAGATGTGCCGGGTTTCTAACATGGTAGAAACCACTTTGATTACCGGTCAATGATGAGAGACATAACGCGAGGAAATCACCATTAATGTCAATGACTCCTAAGGTACTCTTAGTACATTCCTTAGAATGTGAATTAATGAGGATGAAGCTGAATAGTCGCATGCACCTCCCAATCAGGGTCAATAATGAAAACCCATTCTCGAAAGAAACCCTATCGAGGGTGCATGCAAGTGCTAAGGTACCAATTGGTTTCTAAGTATAATTCCCCGATAATGAGTTCAAGCTCTATAGGAAAAGACTCACTATAGGAGGGCCTTAATGTATCCCCATCAATGACATGAAACAAATAACAAGATGTGATGTAGATCAAAGTAACAAGAGATTCAGGACTGACTGTGGATGGTCAATTTACAGAAGGCTTTTCGGGTTGAATTTCTTTTTGAACATAATGACGACACAACAACCTGCCTTGGAAATATTGACTCAATAACATGGATCACAGATCAATTTGTAATGTTATAGGAGTATGATCAGAGACAAGTGGATTTTCCAACCTAGACACAAGGCTAGTGAAAGGATGTCATGTTCAAAAATGACTCTTCCATGGAATACAAGTTTAAACATATTTCTTTCCCAATTCCCACCCACTGTGAGTACCTATTTATTTTTACACACGCTTGAGGATGATAACATATGTTTGTTGATGTATGCTCATCCTTTTGATGAGTCCCTCAGAGTATGTTTAACTAACCCTAGAAAGGAGTGGTTTGGTCCCATAAGGGCCTTTCGATGTTTGTTTTAACAAGTCCAAAGATAGAAAACTCCTGGTTTGCGTTTTGAGAGTCCTGGCAAAACCGGTAAAGAGAACTCAGCCTTTCGCGAACAACTGACAGGATTGAAAAATTGATAAACTATCGCTCACTGAACGCTTTCTTCAAATACTTTACGAAGCTTGAAAGAACAAGATTGCTCTAAGAATCTTTCATGTTTGGAGTCCTAAAGAACTTAAAGGTGACTTCGTGGTTCCTTTTTCAGTAACCTTTAATGAAACCAAAAGCGGCGAAAAAGTATACTCGTTACATTCTCAAATGCATTTAATGGAAGCAATTGAGAAAGAATGAAAAGACTAAGTTCTGTGAATCCATTCTCTTGCATTTACCGTTATGAATGCATCAGTTTCCAGATTGTTTTCATTTTTATGCATGATTAAAAACAAAACAAAACTATGCTTGGGAGGATTTTATTTTTACACAATCTTAAAAAACTAAACAAACTATGCTTGAACCTGGCTCCATTTTTACACGTGCCTGGAACCGTGAGGAAACCATGCTTGAGGTAGGTGGCTCCATTTTTATATAGAAGCTTGAACCATAGAAACCATGCTTGGGACTTTCCAATGCATAGCACATGGATGGTTGGTAATTATCCCCCAACTTAAGAAACTAGCGGTTTTAACTTCAACATGAAGTCTAGAGTTTGTAAGTTAATGCCTCTAAGCTTCTTTTCATCCAACTTCAAAGGTGGATGAAATGAAGTTTGAAATAGTAGATGAAGGAACTGACTTAACAGAGAGGGGATGACTTCATTTTAACCAGCTTGATATAGGAATATGAACTATGCTTGAGAATATAGGTTCAATCCCCAAACCTCTGCTTCATTTTTAACTAGCTTGACACAGAAAAATGAACTATACTCGTAACCTCTCAAGTTTACTTAATGAGGTCACAGTAGATCAGAAAATCATTCTCAAACTCTTCTTGATCATGGATTCCAAGAGGACAATGCCTGGAAGGACACCATGTCAAGGGACAAACTCGCCATAGCTTCCAAGAGATCTTCACCAGATGGAAGGAACACACTCTAGAAGGAACACATGCTGAGGGTTGCATCAGGGGTAAGGATATCGTGCTCTAACAACCTAGTATTGAAGAGATTACCATGTCAACTAATTGATCTAAGTCATCAGAAGTTGGAAGCCATGGCAACAACGCCACATAATTGACCTCTGGCAGGGGTGATACCGACTGCACATAAGAAACGTTTAGTGATTTCATTGGGTTGATGGTCAAATCAGGTCCAACAAACGATAGTTTATCAATAGTCACAACTCGCCCATTGTGAGGGAAATATATCACACAAAAAAGAGGATACAATAGCTTTCATGACATAATCTCGCCTAAGTATTAAAGCAAATCCAAGGGATCTTGAACTACCATAACATCAATTAAGATGCTTTTCCCTCCCAAAGTTACGTGAAATTGAGGAAGGGTCCTAAAGGTTGACTAGTTCTTCATTAAAAGATAAAAAATGGTGTGTAACTGGTGCACGGTAGATAAATACAAAGCTTGCCAAGCAAAGAGGACAAAATACTTCAATGAATGCACCTTCATCTATCAGTGTTTGAGGAATGTCCTGACCATGAACCTGTACTTTATTCTGGAAAGGAATGTGAGAGGGAAGATGAGGTCCACTAGCACAGCCCAATCAAATGGATGGCTTCATTACTTGGAGGGGTTCCACGAGAGAAGGAGGAAAAACCCCTCCAAGTAATGAGAAAAACATGGGCAACATCAGGTTTACTCTCTAGAGGGAGTAGGATCGACCGATGGAGAGATCGAATCGAATTACTGGTTTCGGCCTCCAAGGGGAGAATTGGGTCGACAGGTGGAAACAGATGGACTGCTTGGGTTTCACTCTCTAATGGGAGAGTGAGATCAATCGAGGATAGGATCGATCACCTGACTTTGGATTTCTCTCTCTAGAGGGAGAGTGGGGTTGACTGAGGGTGGGATTAGATCAACCACTATGTCAACTATTTTAACTAAGGACATGACAAGATTAATGACATGATCAACCGTGATTGATCATTTAAGGGGGACCTGATTGATCATTCCATCAACTATAGGTGTTTGTGAGAAAGCTTGGCGATAAGCAACGGGAAGTTAGTGCCATGAATATGTCTCTCTGTGAATTTCATGAGGCTTCTTCCATATGAGGGAAAATAGGAGTTAGATGACTCCCTGCAACATACACGGGAACTTGGATATACTTTTCTTCTTCCCAACTATATTTCATGACTAGTCGACGAAGTCATCGTGGATGTTGTTCGGGGAGGCTACCCATATTGGTTGGTGAGATGTGTATTCATGCTTCTATAACCTTGATAGACCAGGAAAATGCTTAAGAATATGGATACCCTTACAAATCCCACAAGAGTACTTGGCTACGGAATGTTTAAGATCTCG
This sequence comes from Picea sitchensis, assembly GCA_010110895.2. Taxonomy (NCBI): domain Eukaryota; kingdom Viridiplantae; phylum Streptophyta; class Pinopsida; order Pinales; family Pinaceae; genus Picea; species Picea sitchensis. The sequence goes on along the minus strand of SNQJ01S0106131.1, from coordinate 14,918 downwards.
ACATCATCAACACTCCCAACACATTAACAATAACTGTATTTCTCCAACATGTTTCACAATGGTTGGAGGCCTTTGCCCCTCGCTTATCTTTCTTCTTCTTAATCTTTTCTTCTTCTTATTCAACGGGTTACTAGATTCAGAACTTCAATTCTAATAAAGAAGATGAAATGTATACACCTTGCAAGCAAAGAAGGCGGAGAAGACCTTACTGGTGAAGAAGAAGGATCAATATGAGTTTGATGTTCTTGGGGGGAAGTGTTTATGACCGAAGAACTTACTGCATCCGTGATTATTTGAGTGGAAAACAACCATACCAAGAATCCAATTGTGAGACCTCGGAAGGCTCAAAGTAGCAATATTAAGGAGGAGGACCAATGTTTCCTAAGAAGGAAAAACAAAAGGTTCCCCCTGGATGTAGGTTCCTTCATTGTCAGCCTTTGAACCGACCATTAAAAACAAAAATCCATTCTAGATTCCACTAGGGAGAACAAACAACACACGTTAAAAATCTAGTTAGCAAGCAAGCAAACAAACCTTTCTCACAATGAACGCACTAGTTGGTGATCAAATCCAACGCTATGGGAATAAAGTAAGAAGGGGTTGAGATAGAGCTGCAGTGTTACGCTGATGACCTACTTAATAGACTTATACACCCGGGTGAAAGATCCCACACATAATCGCGGCTATACCCTCCAAGGATCCCAAGAGAGTTTGGCTAACGGCCCATCCTGTGTACTCCTGAAGACTTGCCTCTCCACAAGAAGTTTTGTAAAGACCTAAAGAGATAGGCCACTAAGGTTACCAATCATTACGCTTATGCCCTGGGAAGGTCAGACAACCGGATCCACGTAAGGTGGTATCTTAGTCCAAATCAACTTGAAAGGCTTCCACTCATCATTGTGGGTATACCTTCAAGTGACCCCCATAATAATCACAATCTCTACACCAGCACTACAAATAAGGGTGAGTAACTCTACCAGCCTCAGTGCAACCTCGTGATTGACCCTTATGTGAGAAGGGCTTCCTAGACAAAATGTAATAAGTGGATTTAAACGCTCCCTAACTCAATATTATATATTTGAGCCAACTTTGGAAAGTTATTCACACTCTATTCCAAAGCCCTACAACTAAATGGGTTGTTAATATAAAAGATAAAAATGTCTAATCAATTCTTTATAAGCGCTTTATTTCTTATGGTTGTTGTTACTCAAAAGGAAAAATGGTACGGACATATGGTGTTTTGACCAACCCGAAATTTATGCAAAGAGATGAAGATGAAATCTTTCATTTCAATGAAAGCTATGCTACCAGAAGGAGAAACATTTATCATTCCCATATACACAATGTCCCAAAAATATATTAAACCATCAATATCAAGACTCCCAAGAAATGAGAAAAAGGTAATCAGACACCAAAGAGAGGAATTTAAGACCAAAATGCTAAGAAGCATACCCATACTTCAAATGCAAGGATGCCCCCAATCTAATATAAATCAAGAAATTAAATCATTTTGTTTCAAAATTTCACCAAAATCTATAATGAACTTTGTTAAAACAAAGCAACCCAAACTAAAAATTCTCTTTAAAGCTTAACCATTCCGGCACCGATCTTTCCCTAAACAATTTGAAAACACACACTTTGTAATTGAAAGACACTCAAAGAAAGAGACTAATCCTTCAAAGCCAAACAAAGAAAAGATGGCTAAAAGCAACTCAAAGAATGTCAAGCGTAATCGTAAATAGATCAATATAGGCTCCAAAAAGTTCAATCTATCTAATCAAAGCAAAACTGGCATCAAAAATATAGTAAGACCTAATCCAAAACTTTTACAAATGAGTTCGCAACCTTGTAGTGGGGTACAAGCACAGAATTAGGGATTCCTATAGTCCTGGAGGCAAGATGCGAGAAGGTCACATCGAACTGAACAGTAGGGTGTGAACATCAATTATTCTCACAGACCACAGAGAGGTATAGTGAAAGAAGGTTTGTAATCAAGAAAAAATTGGAAAAGGACAAAATTTTGAGTGAACTTTCAGATCTGGAGAGTCTGGATGGATCTCCCACAAACTCAGAGCCCAGAAAACAAGCAATCGGGCAAGGGAAACTAGGAATAACAGGAAACAATCCATTCCCCCAAAGATGGTCACCAATTTTGTTTATTGGATAACTTCCAAGATGTGCATTAATTCAACCGGATCTCCCTAGATCCACCTAGATATAGAACAAAAACACAATTTAACATGACGCTTCCTTAAGTTTTAGATATTGAATTTACTAATCAAAGAGGGATAGGTGATATATCGCTAAATGTCGCCCCTCTCTCTCCATCCCCATCCAATCTCTGTTCCAACACTCATACAACGATGAACCTCATGTAAAAGAATGCAACCAACCAAAGTGATAGTAATAGCATGAACTCAATATAAACCCATGTATGTGACCAAGGAATCATACAATAAAAAAACAACAAGCTTTATAGGAAAGAATCATATTATCAGATCATATTAAATGTGAAAGAGAGATTACAATCCATGGCCTTTATGTCGTATAAGGTCCCTTCCAACCGGCCCCTTCATTCCCCACACACTTCCACTCCAAGAATTCCAAGATCCTGGAGCACATTCACACCCATCTCACAAAGGAAAAACTTCAAAGACACTCCAACCAAGCTAATAATTCCAAGCCAAATCCAACTTAGCCCTTCTCCATGAGAGCTTCCTCTCCTTTATAAGCTGAAGAGGATAAGGTCGAGGTTAGGATGATCCCACTAAATCATGAAAGCGAAAGTAAGATCCAAAACCATTTGGATGCCACTCACCATGGAAGTTTCTCCTTCTAGAAGATCTCGAGAAAACACTCATTTTTCCCATCGCAGTAAGCATTCTCACACCTTGCTTATAGTGAAACCCGTGAACCTCTCACAACCCAACTATGTAGCTTGCAAGAATCGCATTCTCGCACTTCTAAGCGGGGGTAGAGACAGAGAGAGCAAGCGATCCGGGTGAAGAGAGAAGAGTCAAAAGATCAGTCTCTAGAAGAGAAAAAGGGCGCTACAACTCTCTGATTTGAGGAAGAGTTGAGAAACAAGGTTTTTCTAGGCGCAATAAATGGCTGGAAGAGTTTTCATTACAAGATGATAAAAGAGGCTACTGAGTGACTGAGGAAGTAATCATGCAGAATTCCTTGCTTGGTACATAGAAAACTAGCTACCAAGATCTCATGGGAGGGGCAGATTAACCTTTGTCCCCGACTATCGCTGAGTAAGAATAAAGAGTCTCTCTCAAATCATCATAGTCTAGCTTGGGGCTTGTCAGTGGTAAATCCATTTGGAGTAACTAAGCCTACAGTTGGGTGGAAAATCCTATGGTTGGGTGGAAACATGCACCCTTCTCAACAGTTCCTTCATGAACTTTTGGTTTTGATAAGTTTTTTCATACTCTGTGTGTTGAAATATAAATGGTGATTGAATGTGTTAAAATTTCAGACCCCAAACCAGTTTCGCCTTCGCTGATTTTTCAGCCAATGTTAATTGCCCAAACCCAAATTTTATATCAACATATAAGAACTTAGTTAAAATAAACTTTAACTAAAACATGAGATTCCCAATATTTTGAAGTGCGTAAATAAAATATCGCTAGTGATGCAAACTTAGAAAAATTATAGACACAAGAATTTTTGGTCTAACATCAACCCTAAAAAAAACCCAAAGTGGGAAAACCAAAGGTGAGAGAGATTTTTATTATTTATGGTCTTCTGAGAAATACTTTTGTAGCATATTCATCTTCAAAAAAATTTACACAAACTTATCCGGACATTCCCATTGTTTGCTCCTCACTGAACTAGAAATCAGACACTATAACGACCGTCCAAAGAATAAATGTTGTACCGCATCTATCCCTCGAAATTTGTGCCCAAAATTTCGCCAAGATCGCATTTAAAACCTAGTAGTATAAATGCCTTGAAAAATGTGCCACTACCTTGAAAACACACCCATAATTTATGACAATACGACCCCTTGAATTATGTGCAAGTCCATACAGACTGTACGGACTATACGGATTTTCTATGCCCCAAAAATCATGCCCATCTCCTTCCTCAATTTCTATGCCAATTAAATGCCGTATGACAAAATTTAGAATGCATGCCAATACTCTCAGAAAATGAAAGTATTATCCACCTCGATTTCTATGCACATTTAATGTTGTAATGACTTTCTATAAATATGTACCATAATGCACTGCTCTTCCTTGCTATCCGCCGCCTCAAAATCTATGCCTGCTTCATTTGCCTCTGGGATGTGCCTCCTTATGCAAATTTTGTCTCTCTTCTCAAGCTTGAACTCTCTTGCCTCTTTCTCTCTCAACAAGAATGCATGAACAACCCAAGAATGGTTGCGCCCCCTTACCCTAATCAATCTCATGAGGTAGGTGAGGAGTCTATCTAATCCAATGGTGGGAGATTGGATTAGATGAGTGGTTTAGATTAGATGTCTCTTCACTCACCCCTCACTTTAGTCATAAAGTCACCTTTTAATTTTGCATCTCTGCCAAATTAATTTGACTAGGACCTACATTAGGCACTTTCTCCCTCTTAAGCGCCTAGGGAAGAGAACCAATTTTGCCTTGGTAATTCTTTTCTATTTAATTTAAAATTTAACACTTCCTCATACCGAGGAAAATACCACCACTCTAAGTTGTCCCTTAGGCCACAAACTTGCCTTCAATGCCTTGGTGAGTATGTTCACAACCTGCCCTCTCAGATATGTATTGTAGCTCCACAACTCCTCTCGGGAACATAATCACGTATGAAGTGATACCAAATCTTGATATGCTGGGACCGGGATAATGAAAAACTAGATTCTCTAAGAGTTTAATGCAACTCGATTATCACAATAAATCACAAGAGGGGCTCCTCAACTGCACAATGAACAATCCAATTAGCATCTTGCGAAGCCAAAGGCCTCACAACTAGCCCGACCGGGTCAGCCATATACTCATCCCCCTCTCTCAAGTAACCGTACATCAATTTTGTTTCAATGAACTCAAGACACAATTGTTGATCCAATCCAAAACAACACCTCAAGTGTTTTTCTTTGTCATTGACACATCTCCGCCTAACTGGAAATCAGAGAACCAACTAGATCTAACTCCATCTCCTCTCCGATAGTCCAAACCATAATCTATGGTACCAAAAAGATACATGAGCACATGTTTTGTTGCCACCCAATGAACTCTCCTAAGCTCCACCATGAACTGGCTAAGAGGGTTGGGATTAACAAAACAAATATCCGGCTCAGTATTGACCAATACATCAATGACTTGATCAACCGATGATAATAAAGTGGAATCCACCAACTGCGACTCCTGGTTACGAAGCTTCTTCCATTTTGTAATCATGGGAGTGGTCATGGGCCTCGATATCTCCCATCCTAAATCGCCGTATCATTTCCACATACTTCCATTCTAGGAAGATGTGTCTAGGGTCTTCTAACAACCTCCAATACTCAAAAGTACGCATCAAATTCAATGTCTCATCTCGAACTCAAGCAAAGCCTCCTGCAAATACCGGGACATGAGTCTCTACCCTATAATGAAAATTCTTTATCCAATATTATAAAGTAAGAATGAGAGGGTCCTCTCCAACCACAATGAAGTATAGGCTAGGATCCGCCTCACTCTTCTCAAACCTAACTCACGTGAAATAGGCATCTATCCTCAATACCAAGCTTTTGGAGCTTGTTTCAACCCGTATAATGCCTTCTTAAGTCTACACACGTGAGAGACTCCTCTCCCATGCACCTCAAATCTCAATGGCTACTCAATATACACCCCCTCAAGACCATTCAAAATGCGGTCTTCACATCCATTTCGTGGATCTTCCAACCCATCTTTGCTCTAATGTGGAGACTCACCGCTCGGGATCGGCGGGGTATCTGTAACTGCACAAAGGTCTCATCATAGTCGACTCCCTCAACTTGGGAAAACCCCCGAGCCACAAAGTGAGCTTTCTACTTCCCAATGCCGCCATCTGTAACATGCTTTAGCTTGTAGAGCCACATGTAAATCATCACTGACTTCCCCTCAGGTCTAAGAACAACTTCCCAAACATCATTATTCATGATGGAATTGTACTCTTCCATCATGGTATCTCTCCATACTCCATCTACTAGAGGCCTCCTCAAAAGTGGAAGGCTCGCACTCCCGAACCGCCACCATCGTGGATGTATTCTAAACCTCTCTCGAGGTTTACCTCCCTCGGCCGCTTGTCCGGGATTCCCACTAAACCCCTCGTGGTTTCCCTCAAAGTGTCCAAGCTACTTGGTTCTCCTTCTCCGGTGAAGGTCCCATGGAGGGGACTCTCCTACTCAACCCCATCTAATGAAGATAATGATCCCGATGTGACTCTCCGGGTGCTCGATCCTAAAACTGTGGACCAAGAAATCAGGAACTCCAAACTCGCGGGTTCTCACACCGCGGGAACCTCGGCTATCACCGGTAAGCTGTGGCCCCAAACTCTTTGTCACCGTGAGTTTGTCATGAAGCTCACCCGGGACCGGTGATGAAGATTGCTCACCTCTGTCTGTCCCTCGAGACTTCCTAAAGGCTCCATCCTCCCAAATCACATCCCTCCTCAAGACAGCCTTCCTCAAGGAAGGAAGGTAACCTTTGAAGTCTCACTGTACACAACAAATATCCCTCTCTCTGCCATGGGATCCATCTTTGTCCCTTCTTCTCGGCGGGACATATGAATAAGTGATGCACCCAAAATATGAAAGTGCCCCCACCTCGTGATTCTCCTCTTCCCATAGAAAGCCTCCTCATGATTCATGCTCCCCACAACCTTATGAGGACCACTGTTCAAGTAGATGTAATATAATGTAGCACGCCTCATCCCATAGAAATAGTGGCAAACCATGATCATGTAGCATGGCGCTTGCAGCCCCAACAATATCCATGTTCTTCATCTCAGCAACCCCATCCTGCTGAGGGTTGTATGAATAGTCAATTCTCTCTTGATGCCCTCTCCCGCACAAAAGTCCATGAACTCCTTGAAGGTATACTCACCTCCATTGTCTGATCTCATGACTCGTTTCCTCTTTCCTCTTTGGTTCTCCACAAGAGATTTGAACTTTGGAATCGAATTGAAGACCCGTCATTTGGTCTTCATGAAGAAAAACCAAGACTTCCGAGAGAAGTCAATGAATACAATATAGTATAGGGAACTAGTCAATGATGCCAAAGACATCGTGCCGTATACATCCGGTCGTATAAGATCAAGTATCCCCGCTTCTACCTGCCACTACCGAAAAGAAGCCCTGTGTATCTTCCCCAGCACACCCCTGTGTTCCCGTGCTCAACTAAAACTGAACCCCATCACCATCTCCCTCGTAATCCTCAAAGCCCCCTTATAAATAAAGCATCCCTCCCGTACATATTTCATATAGGTCATCACGGGCATCGTAGAATGAATCATCGCTCTCAATCGGGCTGGAACAATAACTGTACAACCTCTCATGTATAGTACCAATCACTTTGGCCAAAGTGACGCTAGACCATTTGGGGAAAAGGAGCACCTGCCTATCACTAACAAGATCTCATAGCCCTTCTCCTCAAGAGAAGAAACTAAGACTAAGTTCTTCTTCAAGCCCGTAACATAAAGAACCTATGTCAAAAGTCATGGGAGGCAAAGACTCTCTCTAAAATGTGATACAGTCCCACAATCAGCCACCTTGACCTCTTGGTCATCTCTAAGCACTACTTCAAGATCACCAATATGTGTAAGATATGTCAAATTCTCATGAACACCTTTCATATGGAGGGAGGCACCACTGTCAATATACCAAGTATCTATATGAGTGGTCCTCATGGATAGACACACAATCAAGGAAAATTCCTTGTCAAACTTGGTGGAAAACTCTTCCACCTCTGCTAAAGATGTTGTTTGTTTCTTCTTCTTGTTCGGACACTGACCTGCATAGTGCCCAAACTTATGGCATGAAAAGCACTTGAATTTTCTCATGTCTTTCTTCCCTTCACCCTTGGGCTTGTATCTTCCCTTTGGACCCTTTTTGAACTTCTTCTTGCTAGTGGTAGCAAGAGCCACATTATCCCTAGCAACAATTCTCTCCAAAAAAACAACCCATTGTTTGGAAACTCCATTCAATGATGTTCTCACAAGATCACTATCAACTATGGCTTCCCCCATAGCTCCAAGTTCATCCCTCACCTGTGTCAATCTAGTAAGGTATGTGACCACATTTTCAGCCTTGGTCATTTTTATGCTGTTTAGTTTTTCCCTCAAAACCATTTTTCGGTTCTCATTTGTACTCTGGTACAGTTTAGTCAAAGACTCCCACATCTCATAGGCATGAGTCTTCCCCGTCAAGTGAGGAATCAAATGATCCTTGATGGCATCAAGAATAAATCTCTTAGCCTTGATACTCTTCTTGGTATAGGCTGCAAGAAGAGTAGAATCAATAGGTACCACAACATGATGAGTAGTGGTATTCTCCATAATGTCCCACAACTCTTTTTCTTGCAAAAGAAAGATCATCCTCCTCTTCTAGGCACCAAAATTTGCTGTCCCATCAAGTCTGTACTCAACTCTCAAATCAATAGCCATGACCCTTTTTCTACTGAAAATTACAAATTCAAAATTATGCCCTGTGAAGTGACTGTTGTCCCAACTTTCTGTCTACTGAAATCTCTGCTTCCCTTCAACTCAACTCTGATACCATGTTAAAATTTCAGACCCCAACCCAATTTTAGTCTCGTTGATTTTTCAGCCAATGTTAAATGCCCAAACCCAGTTTTATATCAGCATATAAGAACTTAGTAGAAAATAAACTTCATAACTAAAACATGAGGATTCTGAACATCATTTTAAGTGCAGAAATAAAATATCAGCAGTATGCAAAACTCAGAAAATTATAGACACAATAATTTTTTGTCTAACATCGACCCTGGAAAAAACCCACAAGGGGAAAACCAGTGAGAGAGGGCTTTTTATTATTTATGGGCTTTTGAGAAATTCTTTTACAGCATATTCATCTTCAAAAATTTACACAAACTTATCTAGACTTTCTGTAGCTTTGTTCCTCAATTTCTGAACCAGAAATCTGTACACTGTACGGCTGCCCCAGCAATAAATGTTGTACGGACTGTCCTCAAAATTTGTGCTGAAAATTATACCAAGACTGTATGAAAAACCCAGCAGTACAAATGCCTTGAAAAATGTGCCAATACCTTGAAAAACACACCCAGAATTTATGACAGTATGACCCCTTGAATTCTGTGCATGTCCATACAGACTGTACGGATTTTCTACGCCCATAAAATTTTGCCCATCTCCTTCCTCAATTTTTGTGCCAATTAATGTTGTACGATAGCCTTGGAATGCATGCTAATACTCTCAGAAAATGCAGCTATTGTACACCTCGATTTATGTGCACATTTAATGTTGTACAACTTCTAGAAATCCATATCATATGACCTGTTCTTCCTTGCTGTCTACTACATTGAAATTCGTGCCTACTATTTGCCTTGGGATGCATGCTCTCCTTTTGCAAATGTTGTCTCTCTTCTCAAGCTTGACCTCTCTCTTTCTCTCTCTTGCTCTCTCAACAAGAATGCATGAACAACCCAAGAATGGGTGCGCCCCCTTGCCCTAATCGACCTCATGAGGGAAGGTGAGGGGTTTCTTAATCCAACGATGGAGATTGGATTAGATGAATGGCTGAGATTAGATGTCTCTTCAGTCACCCTCACTTTAGTCATAAAGTCACCTTTTAATTTGCATCTCACAAATTAAATGACTAGGAGCCACATTAGGCACTTTCTCCCCCTTAGGCATTTAGGGAAGAGAAACACTTGCCTTGGTACTTTATTTATTTTAAAAATTTAACAGAATGCACATATGTTTATCTATCTATGAATGATTTATGTATTGAATGAATAAGGTAAACATATGTATTATATCCATGTGAACTCATGCTTTTGAATGGTCATCTACTTGCCTCAGTCTAGTAGTTAAAGAGTCATGGGACGTAAGCCTACAAGAGGGTTGGGGTAGGATTTATTGAAATTCTTAAGTCTTGGCGACCTCTTGAATTTACCCTCGCGGGAATTTCAAGTTCAAACCCTATGGAAGGAGGGCGCCTCCTTCAGACTCTTCACCATATGACTGTGGGCTCATGCCCATTGTTGTGTTGGTTTTGTCACATGGGTGGGAAAAAACACAATACTTACTTGCCTAGTTAAGTCAGCTAAACAAGACAAAGAGTTGTGAGTTGATTAGATAACCAAAAACACATGAGACAAGAAAATAAAAATAAAAGGAAACAAATTTTAGAAAAAATTGCAAGAACTAGAACCATGAAAAATGAAAATGACAATCATACAGCTACCAATGGATCAATGTATTGATAGGCTAGAATCGTAGATAAAGACAGGGACTTATGAATCCCGTCTTCCTCCTTGGGATGACTCTTGAGTTCCCTAATAGAGAGCTCTTCTCTCCATACAATGGAAAGTAACAATGGTGAAGAAATATAATGCCAATCCTCTCAAGAGGTGAGTGGAATGTCTCTTGCTATAGTACTTGAATGATTCAAAGAGAAATGGGGATTCTCCAAGAATAATTCTTGAAGCATAACAATATATCGAAATTCATTTATTTCTAGCACACCCATGGCACATATTTATAGTGTCCATTCATGGAAATATATAACTGGTTCATAATGTGAACATGGGGCCTTTTAGGGTACTTCCTATCCCTTGCCCAGCCTCCAAGATAGATTTTTCTCATATCTGAGTGTCAAATCATGTTGGAGGTGGGACTGAAAGTGGTTGAGAGGTCGACAAGATTCATAAATGCATCGTTCATGAGAAGTGTGTGGGTTTTCTTATAGACAGTCATGCATCCTATGAATTCTGTGCACAGTGCACAATTAGGGCTGTGTTAGCCCGCACATTCCGTGCACGGTGTGCCTGCTTCCTTTGGTGAATTTGCGCACATTGATTAATGAACCAAGTATATAGTTTTATTCCATTTTTGTTGAATTTGATGCCGCAGGTGTACTAATTGTTTTTGGAACTGATGTCTTTCTTCAACAGTTGTTTGTAATGTTGCGGACAATTTTTTGGTGATAACAAATTCCCCTTGATGTGTGAGGTTAGGAGCATACGTATATCCAAAATACATCAATGTTTTTTTGGGTGATGGTCCCATTATGAGGAAGAGTGAAGAGAGGAACTAAAAGAGTGATCTTCCGGAGGGAGAGGGAAAACTGTGGGAACCCAACCTTTCTATAGGAAGAAAATAAAATTTGTATACAAACGAGGCGGGCATGCCCCATGCTCATGTCATGAAACCAAAATGTGGGGTTGTAACTAAAGGTGTATGATGACGTATATTGCTGCAGCACCGTCAGGGGTGGTTGATAGTGAAATATGAAGGTTCTGAATGGTGAACTGGCTCTGAATTGAGTAATGGACGACAATAAGAAGTGTCGATGAATCATAGGCATTGATGGCCTATCAAATTCGGAGGTCTTTGACTAGTATGGAAAAATTCAATAGTCGCATAGTAAGACCCACCTTAACATGAGAGTTTGTTAAAGTCGAATGTTATGGAGGTCAACAAAATCAGAAGGCAATGATGACTCTCTCTGTTCCGTCCAAGACTCTTTGAAAATTTAATGACAGTCAAGCTACTGCCGCCCTTCTAGAAACTGTGTTGATGTCGATCAGAAGGGAGACACGATGTAAAGAAGCAAAAGGGATTGTTGAATTCCACTGAGTAATAGGTGATATCAGGTACTGATGGGTAACATGGATGAAGTCAAGACACTATTGGACTATGGATTGACCTTGGTTGGGGTTTTGAAGGATGATTGGCAACAACCGTAAAACTAGATCTAGTGTATGGGGGGGAACTAGACATGGGGTTAAACTGTGTCGGACGCTGAAAAAGTGGGAAAAATTAGAGATCATGGTTACATGGATTTGGGATACTCTAGGTTTTTCAAATATGGCTATATGAAAAAGGGTGGATTCCCCAATCAAGGGCAACATGGGTTGCTCTACCAAGTAAAAGAAGGCCATCAAGGATGATGACTAAAAAAGCTATGTATATGCTAGAAACAAGGGATTTATACAATTACCAAATGAATAAAGAATAATTGGGATTGAGTATATAGATACAGAAATGGGTGCCTCGATGAAAGATGGCTTGGCCTATTTAGGGCACAATTTTGTGAAAGAGAATCGATGGAGGGTGGGGGTCCCATGGGTGGGTTTTTGTATGAGGTAAATGGATGGAGGACAATATGCATATGGGAAAATTGATGGTGGATGAGATGGAGGGCTAATGTAATTGTGGGGGTGCATTCAACATAACCGAGTGTAGGATGATATGATCCGAGAGTCCATTGGGAAGGTTAGCAATATGATAATAAGGAGTATGGGGTTCATTCTCGGAAGTGAAATAACTATCGGGACTCCCAATCTTAGAGGGTGAAAACAACATGTGTGTCAAGTTTCCAAGGGGAACTGTGAATGGGACAAATCATGTGGGGGAGAGTGTTATTGATTGATAGTACCAAAATTTGGCAGAGGTAAAGGTATTGCAGATCCGGATGTAGGGACCCTAAACGAAAATGTCATAGGGTGTGACTGGGATATGAAATTGTTTACAGAGGGAGTGATTGCATGCCAGTGTCGAACATATACCTGAAGGGGTTGTAAGATTTCTTAACAAGTACCTGCATACATAAAAATCCAAATACCCGACGTGAACAATATATGATGATAAAGAACATATAACAACTATTTGATAAAATTAAAAGTGAGCATGCGTACCTAAATGTGGCATGAAAAAAATGCTCTTCCGGGGAGAAGTGAAGATGATAACCCGAGGAATATGAATGTGTAGATGGTTGGATCAATATCTCTTGGATGAGAATGGTTCGAAAAACAAAGGCTCTGGGCTCTTGTACTAGAATGTGGAAGTTGGAAAAAGGGGCCTATATATGGATGGTGGGCCCACAATGCCACCTCATTTGCACCGACAATATTAGTGATCTGGAGAGAGTGTTGCGAGGTGATTATGCTATATCATGACTGGTGGGGTGATCAGATGAGGTTGGATAGGGGTTGAGTGATGACCTCAGTATTTAAAAATCAAAGGACACTAGTACGTGAAATGAGCAAGTGAGTCACACAGAGCACAAGGACATCTAATTCTCTCAGGGACTAATAGAGAAATATGACGAATGTCAGTAATGTGAGCATCGATAGGGAGTTCCTGAGAGGGATCAGGAAGAGATGTGTGGTGCATTGCGACTAATGTTTGGCGGAATTGAGGTAGAGCTGGGAAATGATGAGTGTAATGGCCATATTCTGAGCATATGGCACAAGCAAAATTGGTTCGTAACCCTTTCTTGTGTGTGGTTGATCTCTCTGTAGTAGCAGTGGATGTACTTGGTGGAGTGGTAAGAAATGGGGGTGCTTTAGGTAGCTGGATAAGATTTTGTAACTCGGGAAGAGTAGGACATCTATTAGTGGGGTGTCCTTCTCTTTCTCATAGTGCATAAGGAGGTTGAGCTCAGGGAGGGAGTGGAGCTATGGGCTCATTTTTTCTTCATCTGCCCCTGTTAGTGGTGGTGTTGCCGCCAGTTGGGGATGGGGGTGATGTGGTAGGAGCTTGTACTGGGATTTGCATTGGTAATCCCTCTGTCTGAGGAGGGAGAGATGGTGTAGGAACCATAGAGGATGGATGGAGATACCATACAGGGATTGAAATAACCATGCTGGGAAGGGTGAGGGTAGAAACTACCTGGAATGCTTGGACTCTAGGTGTCAGGTAGAAAAAGGGGATTGGGGTAATGTCTTGGGGGATTGTCTCCCAAATTAGTATTTTCCCTTGGAGGGGGGGAGGAATCCGAGATAAGTGGTGCGGTGGTGTTTTCAGGGAATTCCTAAGGTAGTAGTTCAATGAATGATGGAACTTCAAAGTGGGTAGGGGACCTAGTGAGAGGAGTATTGTCTCTAATATATGTTCTGTTCGAGGAAACTACACATACTTGTGCTGAACTAGATGAGTTTAGGATAGGTGGTGCTCCATGATAAGTTCCTAACAAGGAGGGGTCTTTTAATATTCCAGGGCCAGTGTCGATGACTGGAAAAGAATCTGAGCTAGTGCATCAAGAGCAAGGATGTTATCAATGTTGGAAAAATGATTAGGCTCGTAATGTGTAAGTTGGTCGATGGTGATTATTTTCCCATTATGGGGGAACATCATCGTACGAAACATAGAAGAGGATACCTCCTTCATAGCATACATGTAGCTACATCCAAACAAGATATTGTAATAAAGTGGGGCATCAATAAATTCAATGCCAATCAAAATGGTTTTTCCCCAAAGTTCTACGAGAAAATTTTGGAAGAGCCCTTCAAGGGATGATGGTCGACCATCATAAGCTCTCAGGGTGATGGCGGATGGTACTAGCTCAGGTGAGTTGATTTTTTTCCATACTACTTTGAACATGATGCATGTGGATGCACGTTCATCGATGATGCATCGATGAACTGTGATGTTCTGATTCTGAAATGGTATCTGAAAGGATACCAGAGCGAGGTGGGTGTGGTTCTCCGCTATCTAAATAAAAGGCGATTATTTGGGTATCAGCTGGGTCAATTTCCACCAAGGTGGAAAGCAAGGATTTGCGCTATTATGGACAGGTTTGGAGGACCTCCAACACATACATGGTTGCAGGAGACTATGCTAAGTCATCAACCAGAATGTAATTATGGGCTACCCTAGCATGTACATTATGTTGTAAAGGTATGTGTTAGCGATACTTCTTGTATAGGGGGGTAGAATGCATAAGAGGGGTTAAAAACCCATTTGTCCTAAGT
>SNQJ01S0106130.1:10382-40327 GCA_010110895.2 Picea sitchensis | reverse complement strand
AACACGACTGAAAGTAAAAGACCTCTAAATCAGGAAGATAATCGGGTTCCACAACCAACAGTCATGATCGTCAAATCATGCTCCTGAATTTTGGCAAGCCAATGTGCAACTTTTCCTGAAAGATAAGTTTGTGAAAGAAGAAACTTGATAGAAGGTAATGGGACTTTTACCTGCGTATGTTTTCCCAAAATAAAATGGAGAAATTTTTCTATAGCCTCAATAAGAGAAACGCATGTTCATCAATATAAGAATATTTTACCTCATCATCTGATAAACTTTGACTCATGTAAGCTACAAGTTTTTCATTGTTTTGGTCATCACTTTGTAAGAGGATATCAGAAATCGCTTCCTCGGTGGCATTGGTATATATGATAAAATCTTTCTCAAAATCCTGTTTCGCCAGAACCGGTGAAGAGCTAATTGATTTCTTAATCCTAAGGAAAGAATTCTCAACATCATCTGTCCAAGAAAAATAAATATCCTGCTTCATAATATTATGGATTGGTTTAACCATGACAAAAAAATCATGAACAAATCTATGAATGAAATTAATAATTCCCATGAAAGATTGAACTTCTTTCTTGGAGGTGGGGGCAGGGAGGTTTAGAATGGAAGTAATCCTCTCGGGATCTATTCTTATCCTCGAATCAGAAACAATATGACTGAGGATATTTCCCTTCGTGACACCGAAAATAGATTTGGAAGAATTTAAAGAAATGCCAAATTTTCTGCAACGCATGAGAACTTTTATAAGATGACCAAAATGATCCAACCGGTTTTTAGAATAAACAGTCAAATCATCAAGATAAACTTAGATTATATTACCGATTAGATCACCAAAAGCTATCTACATATCTCTTTGAAAGGTGGTACCTGCATTAGATAAGCCAAAAGGCATGAGTTCATAAGTGAATCTGCCCCAACGTGTGGTAAATGTGGTTTTATACCTATCAATCCTTTTTACCTTGATTTGATTATACCCAGAAAAATCGTCAAGTAAGGACATCATTTGAGACCCTGCAGCCTGTTGTAAGACCATTTCCACATCAGGAAGCAGAAAATCGTCTTTGACACTTTCTCTATTCAATGCACTAAAATCGACACATAATCTGATCTGGACAATAGTTTTCCAAATAGGAACCAAGTTTGAAACTTAGTCATAATACTTAACTGGAAAGATTATATTAGCTTTCAACAATTTTTCCAATTCTTTTATAATAGTGGCTTCAAGCGTAGGGTTAATAGGTCTTTGTTTTTGCCTAACTAGTTTGACCCCTTCCTTGATAGAAATGGCATGTTGTATGAGAGCAGGATCAAAACCACGAAGATCCTCATATGACCAAGAAAAAACGTCTTGAAATTCATGGAGTAATTATGTGAATCTTGCTTTTTCTTCATCAGAATATTGGGCACCTAATTTAATGATCTTTGGATACTTGGATGTCCCAATATTCAAGGAAATGGTATCACCAACTTTCCTTTTTGACTCCTCTTCCTTATGTGTTTCCTTTTTTCCTACATCACTTGACAAAAATGAACTTTCGAGAGGAGTCAAGCCTTTAGGATTTTTTTTTTCTTTAATAGAGATGATTTATTTGGGCTTAAACGGTTCATTTTGTATGAAAGTGCAAATTCCTTCATCACTCGGGAAAACATTCCATGATTCTACATTATTAGGGATGTGAGGACAATATAGATATTGAAATGTACAATCAGGTCTTTGAGGTAAAATTTGTCGGTTGGGGGATGATGCAAAAGGAACTAACCTATAAATCATTGAATTAAGTTCCCTCTTAACATGAGTGATGTTAAATGATAAAAGATTTGAGATATACATCCAAACAACTTGAGTATAATGTTTAAGTAACTTATTGGTTGGTGAATAAATATTATATACAAGATTCACAACAAGTTCGGAATCACCAAATACTGTGAGGTGGCCACAACCAAGGTTAAATGCATTTTTTATTCCTAACAATAAGGCCTCAAACTCGGTGACATTGTTTATAAAATAAAATTCCAATCTATAAGATAAATTGTGGATTTTACTTATAGAAGAATATAGAATGATGTCAGATCCATTACCTTCACGTGAACATGATCCATCGAAATGCATGTGCCACATGCCATCATCAAAATCAGTTGGTTCAAGTATAGTGTCACCTTCATAATCAGAGATAGAGTACACTCCCAAATCTTCTTCGAGACAGTTTACATTAGGTTGGGGAACGCTCTATATATACGACAAAATTATACCTTCCCTAAGGAATATAATGTTCTTTCCATTCTGAGGGATGGACAAATGTGTTCCATCAAGTGAAAGGTATCCACCAGTTAAGTCTTGCCAATCTATTCCTAAGATAATTGAATAGTTACTCACCGGCATATCAATTACTTGGATGTTGAGGGTTGTTCTTATCTCAGAATGTGCACAAAAAACTGAGGTTACATCCTTGATTTCACCTATATTTGATTACTACAAATTGTTATAAGAGAACATGCTTCTAGAATTTTTGTAGAGAAAGATAAGCCAAGCTCTTCCACAATAATTTTAGACATTACACTTGGACCGGACCCGCCATCAATTAGGAAACAATGAGCTATTTTATCCATGATTTTTACTGAGATATAGAAAGGGGGATTTTTTACAAGGTTCCTAAAATTATTTACACCTATATTATATACAGTTGAGTCCTTTTCCTTTGACTCTTCAAATAGATTGGATATGGTAGAAATATTACCTTCCATAAAGTTTTTAAGATGCTTCTATTGTTCTAGGACAACAACCATGTCCAAAAGAGTAACATCATCTTTGATATTATCTAATTAATTAAGGATATTATACTTAGAAGAGGTAAGAGGAGAAGGCACTCCTTGATTATCCGAAGTTCTAATAGCTTCTGTATCATCACTTTGAGAAGATGAGCTTGGGGTGGGAGAAGTGCGGGGAAGGTCATATTTACCCTTGGAAGTGTAAGATTTATTCCTGGTATTAATTACCATAACATCTTTTGGTTCAACCCAATCTAAACCAACGATCATGGTATCGATCCTTTTTCCAAATATGTTATCCCTAACATTTCTCTTAACTTAACAGTTACTCTCCTCATCATTTTCTTCGTAGAAGTTACACCAACTACGAGCCATTATGGCCTTTGGCTGAAAAGTCTTTTCATTAGTATTCCTAAAAGGCACTAAGGAAGAAGAAGAATCCCCAGGGGAAGAGGAAGAGAAATTTTATTTTCGCTCGTAGAATATCATCCTATTATTCATATATTGCATGAGTTGTAGGAGGGCAGACATGTCTATTTTCTTAACAAAGTATCCCTTAGGGAGATCCATTCTTTCGAGTTTCTATTCATATTCTAGGAAAGTCTGAAGGGTGGAATCGAGATTGTCAATAGCCTTCTCTTCAAGTCTATGATGATAAGGGGAAGGTAATGCATTATAATAATGCACGAAAGTAGCCTGATTTTGAAGGCAGATTAGTTCAGGGATTTGATTATATAATTTGGTGAAGCAAAGGTTAAAATATTTAATGG
Source organism: Picea sitchensis (assembly GCA_010110895.2). Classification (NCBI taxonomy): domain Eukaryota; kingdom Viridiplantae; phylum Streptophyta; class Pinopsida; order Pinales; family Pinaceae; genus Picea; species Picea sitchensis. The sequence continues at coordinate 36,785 of SNQJ01S0106130.1, read as the reverse complement.
TTTCACCATCCTTATAGGTAATATTATTGTATTCCCTTAACTTCTCAACTGGACTCGTAAGCTGTCCATAAGTGGACTTGAACCAATAAACCATTTTTTCACAAGTGGAAAGGATTTTGGAGGGAGGTCAAAATAATCTGCTGCATCTTTCCCTTCAAGATAATTGACAAATAAATGCATGCAAGTGTTGTTATCATTCGCCCCTATTTTATGACAAGCATTAGAAAATTCTACCAGGTGTTCATTTGTAGTAAGAGTACCATTTCCCGAGAACCCAGGTAAATGATCCTTGAATTTTGGTAATGGGAAAGTGGCTGGTGCAATATTCAAGGGAGAAGATACATGTCATGGGGTGGTCATAACATCTTCCTCAAATTGGAAAAGTCCATATTTATTTATGACTTTAGTAGGATTGGTAGTGGATTGAATAGAGACTTGATGATGGTAGATACTACCAATTACAAATGAAGCAAAAGGTTGCAAGGAGGAGGGACCTCCGGTGCCACTACCACTACCCGCAGATGTCATGGTGAAAGTGATAGGTATGGGTGATAAAGATGAATTGGAAGAATCAAATAAGGTTCTCCTAAGAGAACTTTCTTGTGTTGATAAGACAATTTTCCTCCTTCCTATTTAAAAAATAGGGGTAGCTCCAGGGGACAACCCTCTTCTCCTTCGAGAGATGTGAGGATTAGAGAACATGAAAAGAAAGACCAAAGAGGTAGGACAATGGAGTTTACTGTTGATTTCTGGGCTGCCTTTTCCTGGCTTCCAAACGTTCACGAATATTTATGTCCCTTTCAATTACTTCCCAAGAGCGTTCAAGTTCAGCGCAAGTACTAGAAGTTTCTAAAATAATGTTGAATAAAGTCAATGGAATGTTGGTTTTGTCATCTAGACCATTTCCAATATTGTCTCGTAACAGGTATTGTCATGGAAAAATCAGTCAAAGAGTAATCAGAAAAAACAAAAAATCAAAGATAATCATGATACAATCAACTAGAGAGATATGGAAGATCTCCCCAGTATGGTCACAAAATAAATGTCGAGGAAAATGTATGAGGAACCTTACTCAATCACTTACAGATCTTCCTAGGCTAAGGCAATATAGTTGGGAATGTTACCCGGGGTTTATAGCCTTAAAAAAAAAAAAACAGTCACTTAATTCACAAGTATTAAGTACGAGGGACCAAGGATGGTTTTATATATATTATATGTAACCGTGAAAAATAAATAAAATAAGAAAGAAATTACATAAGAGTATACATGGATAAGAGACAAGGATGAAAGCAAAATCTGAACTAAATCATCGTAATACACATGTGAGACTGAAATAAAAAATCTGATTTTTATATTGATTTCATTCTGAGATACAAAGCTAAATTCTCTTTACAAACCCCTGCGAGGGTAGGGAACAAAGTCAGATTTAGAAGCCTCTGATAGGGACCATACAAAAATACCCTGACAACAAAAGAAAATTGAAGCTAAATATCTAGATCAACTTGCCATAAAATGTTGTCTGTAACACACCCAACCCCTTAAATAACCTTTCTAGGGATGGGGCATCAAATTTTTGTTTTTCCTTGGTCCAATTTCCATCCCTTACTAAGAAAAACCCTCCTATTTTTCTCCCCTGAAGTTTACATCTTCCACTATGCACTTAAACCAGCTAGCGGGGTCCTCCTTGTGACCTCATGCTGAAAACCTGGAGCTAAGAGTATTCTTAGTGAAGGTTTCAACACTTGAAAACTTCCAAACTTCGGTAGTTCTAACGGTGTTGTCGAATTCTCAGATTTATGAACAACAGAGGGGATCAACGATCCACGTCCTTCGTTGAGATCCTACAGTTAAAAAGGGGGCTTCAACATTCAATGCGCAACACTCTTTTTTTTCTAATCCCCAAAGTCTCAAAATCTTGCCACGTGGCCTTAATCATTTAGTGATCGATGTTCAACATTTAGCATTGAACGTCCTACATTTTTGGCATTTTGATGATCGACGATCACCGTTGGAATTTCGGTGTTCGGTGATCGCCGATACTCATTGTACCTTCCTCTACCATACTACGCTCAAACCTTTTGAACTCCCAAAATTATCCAGATTCCCGGATTCCCAGACACGTCACCAACCATGTTGGTTAGGCGGGCACAAACCAGAAGATGACATGTGGCGAGGGTCAAGGAGTGACACATGTCCTCCTTAGGGGGCGACACGTGTCATTCTCTAATAGTCATAAAGGGTTTGTGAATCATCTGTATCCAGATGAAATGTGGCATGCGTAGTGAGGGTCCATGCCACATCAAATGACTTCATCATGCCACATCATCTTGGACCGATAACTTCCCAGCCCTTCAATCTCACGGTTAGTAGGAGTCGACGTGGATCCATAAATATACAAATCTCATTACTTCACAACTCTGGACTTTGCATCTTTCCAACTCCTCATGTCATGAATTTCCTGAAGAGATAAGTCTCCAAAATCTCTAATCTAGTTCCAAGTGTCCACACCCTACCAATGGCCGAGATTCATTTCGGCATTCATGACTTCATAGGTTTTCACATTTGGTAGGTTGTTGGCTAGGTTCCTCTGGAGTACTAAGTCTCTGGACTACGGGATCGCTTGTCATGTGCCCTCTCATCCAACGACTCTAATTCAAAGGACAACCTTAGACAAGGGACAAGTAGGGGTCACATGTCTCTCCATGACATGTTCCGGGTCGGTTGGGTAATCGAGGGTGGGATTCTTAGATCGACGGTTGGAAAGAATCCCGAAGTATCCAAAGATCAACGATCCACATCACTTCAAAAGTTCAACATTCGAGAGTTCGGCGTGTATCTCTAGAATTTCCCTTCGGACCATGCTGAATCTATTACCATGTGTACCTAACATCCACGATCATGATTTACTTCAGCTTGCAGATCTCCAAGGAAACTCGTGCATCCCTATACCTTCGAATGCCTAGACTTCCAAATAAACGTTGATATGTGGACACATATCCCTTCATTTTCAACGTTCCTTATTTACTCTGTGACTACGACATTTAGATGTTTCGATGTTAGACCACTCCTATTCTCTCGAAGTAGGACTTCACCGAATCACTTAACTCTTCCCTTCCTAAGTCCAATCTAACGACTGGGAGGGATCCACACTAAATCCGTAGATCAATGACCCTCATCAATTTGTGACTTTGGCCTTTTCCTGTTTTCGAGATTGTGGGATCACAAGTCCTGAAGTCCCAAAGCCGAAAGAACTAGCTCCTTTCAGACTAGCNTGGGTCCTTTTAGAAATATTGTTGGATAAGTGCCAATCCTTTTCGCAATGAATGGGTTAAGGAAATGGGCATGATCCCTCGGTTATATGGGTGGTTCGTCTAAAGGGGGAAAACCCTTCTCCCACAGATATGAACTTGACATTCCCGCTAAGGCGAATTCAAAGGATCGACATGACTTAGGCGTTTTAGTTACTCCTACCCTAACTCTCCTGCGGACTCACATCCCATGACTCTCTAACAACTAAACTGAGATAAATCAAAGATCATATAGATATAACAGTTTATAGAAACCAAAGATCATTTCTAATAACCATTCAAATACTGAAAGACTTGATCATAAACATAAACATTTCATCATCACATCCAATATATTACACAGAGTATGAAAATACTTATCAGAACTGCAAAATGTGAAACAATTGTTGAAATGGGTTCCCATTTCCTCCCAACCATAGGCACAACCACTCCTACTCGATTTACCACTAGCCACTTCCAAGCTAGACCATGATTCTCTAAGAGAGATTCTTTCTCTTTGCTCCAGTACAGTCGGGGACGAAGGTTACTCTCCTCCTCCCACAGGAAATTGGAAAAAAAATTTCCCTACTCCAAGCAAGGAGGTATGCATGAGTACATCCTGAGTCACTCATCAACCTTGTTTATCATCTTGTAGCCAAACCCTTCTTGTGGCTTCTTTCAGCCAAAAATGAGTTTACTGCTCAACTTTTTCTCTCAACTCCATAGTTAAAGTATGCTTCTCTTCTCTTCTCAGGAGAGTGTTTTCTCTACTTTGTTATCTTCCAATTCTGTCGATGTCCCCAAATTACCTCCTTTCTTTCCTTCCTCAGCAAGGTTGCATGGGTCCGAATCCCAATTTGTGGTTAGGCATGGAAGCCTTACAGGTGGGTACCCTTCCCCATCTCCTCATTAACTCTTGAGGATGGCCTTCCAACTACCATCCTAACTGGTAATTCATTTATGGGTCAGAGAACTATTGAGAAATTACACCCAGTAGGTACTGGTCTAGTGAGGGTCATCTCAACCATTCTTGGTTTCCCCTCACCATAAGGGATGATTTTATGGATGGAAATTTATTTTAAAATGTATAAACCTTGATGAATCTTACTAATCCTTCATATGCCAACTGTAAATGTTTGGCGATATTTTTGTAAAAATATTCAAATTTCTAAAGATTTTATATGGTTTTTATAAAAGTTTGGCGATTTTTAAGGTAAAATATTTTTATCCTGTAGAATTCGGGCGAATCATTTTTAAAATAGTGAATCTCGTTTTTGGAAAAACCATGGAAAATTAGCCCATGAACGAAATTTGGCCCCTAAAATCATCCATGCTCACCATATCTCTCATAGAATCCATGTTCTATCTTGGAAAATTCCCCCTTTTCAACAGTTGTGAAACACATATCAAATTTCCATTAATAACAAAAAAATCATACATTGACGCTTTTATACAAGGGTTCATCAAATCAAACATTCACACATATTTATTCCACCATAGTCTCTTGTCCAGTTATAGTTATATTTACAAACTGGGGAGAAAAGGGGTATTACAATCCCCTCCCAATTAAAGGAACGTCGTCCTCAATGTTCTATCTGCCGATGTGCTCTGTATGTACAGAAGTAAACAAAAATGGATATGCATGTCTCATGGAATCCTCCTTTTCCCATGTAGCCTCATCTGGTCCAAAGTGTTTCAACTGCACCTTGACATGTGCAATGGTTTTTTTCCTAAGTGGTCTTTCATTCCTGTCTATTATGCATTGAGGTTATTGAAGGAATTCTCCCTCGGGTTCCACCTGAATCACAAACCATTTAATAATATGATTAGAATCATGTACATACTTCTTAATAAATAAACATGGAAATACTTATGTGCCTTCACTATGGGAGGAAGTGCTAGCTGATAAGCTATTGGTCCCACTCCATCCAAAACTTCAAAGGGTCCACAACACCAAGGTGCCAACTTGGCACAAGCTCCCATCCTCAAAGAGATTTTCCTGGGTCTAACTTGGAGATACACATGATCCCCTGCTTTGAACTCTCTAGGAGTTATTTTCATGTCTTCATAGCTCTTTTGTCTATCCTGGGTTGTCTTCATATTTTGTCTGATATAAATTACTTGTTGTTCCATTTCCTTTAGCATATCTGGCCCGATTGTAAATCTGTCTACTGGGTTGTTCCAGTTGATTGGGATGTTGCATTGCCTTCCATAGAGGGATTCAAAAGGGCTCATTTTTAATGACTCTTGATAGCCATTGTTGTAGGAAAATTCTACCAATGGTAGGTAGTCCTTCCACTTCTTGGGTTGATGCAGTACATGCATCCTCAACATGTCTTATAATACTTGGTTTACCCTCTTGGTATTCCCATCAGTTTGACGGTGATAGGCTGTACTAAAGAGAAATTTTGTTTCAAAACCAAAAAATAGAGACTTCCAAGAGTTTGAAGTAAACTTTGTATCTCTGTTGAATATAATTTCCTTAGGCATGCCATGTAGTCTGAATATCTCTTTCATGAAAATGCTAGCAATATCTATTGCCTTGCAATTTGATTTGATGGCTATGAAGTGAGCATCCTTGCTCAGTTTGTCCACAACTAACATGATGACATCGTTCTATTTGGTTGACCTTGGTAATCCTATGATGAAATCCTTGGAGATGGTTTCCCATTTCCATTCGGGAATTGGTAAGGGTTGCAACAACCCTATTGGGTGTTGGTGCTCTGCTTTGACTTGCTGACATTCTAGACACTTAGCTAAGTAATTAGCTATGCCCTTTTTCAATCTGGGCCAATAAAATAGTTTCCTAGTGGTCATGATCATTTTATGATAACCAGGATGATCAATACATGGTATTTTGTGTAGTTCATCCATTATGAACCTCTTCAGGTTGTCACAATTTGGAATGTACAATATTCCCTTGTAAGTCAACATACCATCATTAATCATTTGATAGCCTTTGTACTTCAACCATGTGGGCTCTTACTTTAGGTATGATCTCATGATCTTAAAAAATGCATCTGTTTCTTGTAAAGTTTTGACCCTCTCTTTGATGTCTGATTCACTGACGCTTACAACTGCCAAGTGAACTACTTCCATACTTCTACTAAGGGCATAAACCACCCTATTCTCCTTTCCTTTGATATGTTTTATTTCAAAATCAAACTCACTAATGAGAGCCATCCACCCAGCTTGTCTCACATTGAGTTTTGGTTGGTCAAACAAATACCTCAACCCACTATGGTATGTCAGAAGTACAAATCTTCTACCTAAGAGGTAATGCCTCCACAATTTTAAAGCATGCACTATGGTAGCCAATTCCATATCGTGGGTCACATAATTGACTTCATGCTCATTAAATTTTCTAGATTCGTAGCAAATCACACGTCCTTCTTTCATAAGGACTCCTTCAAGACCTTCCTTGCAGGCATCTGTACACACAAGGAAGTCCTTGTTTGGGTCTGCAATCTTCAGTACAGGCGCATTGGTTAGAAGTTATTTCAGCTCTTGAAATATTTCTTCACATTCTGATGTCCAAATGAATTTAATCCCCTTTTTCTGAAGGGAGGTGATTAGTCAACCAATATTGGAGAATCCATTTATGAACCTCCTATAGTATCCTGCTAGGCCCATAAAGGATATGATATCAGACACATCCTTTGGGGTAGGACAATCCATTATGGCTTTAGTATTTTCAATATCAACTGCTACTCCTTCTTCAGATATAACATGGCCTAAGTAATGGACTTGTTTCTGGAAACATTCACACTTACTAAGAATAGCATAGAGCTGATGCTCTCTTAGTACTTAGAGTACTAGCTTGATATGTTATTCATGCTCTTCTCTATTCTTGGAATAGATTAGGATATCATCAATGAAAACCAACACAAACCTATCCAAGAAATTTCTGAATATGTTATTCATTAAGCACATGAAAGTGGTTGGTGCATTTCTAAGCCCAAATGGAACCACCACAAATTCATAGTGACCATATCTTGTCCTAAAAGTTGTCTTGTGTATATCTTGATATTTAATTCGGACCTGGTGGTATCTAGACCTCAAGTCAATCTTGGAGAAGATTGTAGCACCCCTTAATTGGTCAAACAAGTCATCGATCCTTGGCAAGGGATAATTATTCTGTATGGTCATATTATTGAGTTGTCTATAATCTATGCACAGTGTGAGTGTGCCATATTTTTTTTTCACAAACAAGGATGGTGCTCCCCATGGAGACACACTAGGTCAAATGTAGCCTTTGTCTCACATATCCTCCAGTTGTAGTTTGAGCTCAACTAGCTCTAGTGTACTCATTCTATAGGGTGTTCTAGACATTGGCACCGCTCCTGGTACAAGTTCTATTGAAAAATCAATATCCCTTCTTGGATATAGACCTGGTACCTCTTCTGGGAATACATATTTATATTCTCTTAATATGGGATAGTTCTCTAGGTTGGGTTTGTCATTCTCAACAGATTTTAGTACTTGTATTGCATACAAGGGACATCCCTTTTTGCAATACTTCTTCACTTGGAGGGTTGATATTTGTCTCATTGAGACATGATTTTGAATCCCTTGTAGGGTTATCCTTCTTCCTTCTTCATTTTCACACTCCAAAGTTTTACTATAACATTCCAACTTGGTTTTGTGGGCAACCAACCAATCCATGCCAATCAACATGCCATAAGATCCTAGAGGAGTTATGTTTAGGTTCGCTAGGTTGGGAAACCCACTTATAACAAATTGGCATGCTGGTATGAACTATGTTACTTTTCTTTTGGTTCCAGTGGATAGTTGTACCAGCCATGATTTAACATGTTTAAATTGTTTCAATTTACATTTCTCAACAATTTAAGGGGCAACATAACTCAAATTAGAACCAAGGTCAATTAAAATGGAAACATGATTTTTGGAAATCGTACCTTCCATCTCGACCACTGAAGCTTGGTGGTCATCTTGTCTATTATCGAAGGCTGCATAAATTTGTGGCATGCTCCTAGCCACATCATTGAATGTGGTATCCTTTTGGATGTTGTAGACCCTCCCATTGTTATGTTTCCTATGAAGGCAGTCCCTCAGTAGATGTTCCTCTCCACAACCCCAACATTTCAAGGGTTCTCTCTTCGTGTTATCAGTCTTACTTGGAGCTACTCCGAATGGTTTATTTCCACTCTGGGGTGGAAAATTTTGTTGATACACACTTCTGGAAGGAAGGCTCATCCTAGAGTTCTTCCCATGGTTCTTAAATCTCGAGGATTTAAATCCCTTCTTCTTGAATTCTGAATTGTTTTTCTTCTTCCAGTCTTCATGGGGTTCTATCTTATTCTTGAATTTCTCATAGCAATACCTTTCTTTTTGAAGAGTATATTCTAAAGTCTTTTAGCTCATAAAACTCAATTCTATCCCAGTAAGACTGAGGTAATCCACTAATAAATCATTTCATATTTACTTTTTCATCCTTTATATAGGGAACATACCTCATTACATCAAGGAATTTGTTGATATATTAATCTATGGTGAGTTGTCGCAACTTGATTTCATATAACTCCTTGGTCTTTACATCAAAGTACGTTTCTGACGGGTACTTCTTCTTAAAGTATTTCTCAAATTGTTTATGTGGAAAGTACTTCTCAGGGATTCCTTTCACATTCCTAAGGTACTCCCACCAAATGGAAGCTTTCCCATTCAAGTTGAAAATGGTTATCCGAGCCTTTAAGTTTTTCGAGTAGTCATGGACTCTGAAGTATTTATTCAAGACAAGTAGCCAAATTTTTTCTTTTTCTCCATTCTTAATCTCTCCATCGAAGGTGGGTGGTTTGGATTTCTTGAATTCTTTAGGGTAATGACTCTTGGATTGTTTCCTCTTATTTCTTTTCATCCTGGAATGGGAACTAGTTTTTCCACTAGAAGATTGCTTGGAGTTGTCAGTGTCCTCATAATAGGAGTCTTCCATTGAATGTCACTTGGATCCATGGTGGGCCTTCTTTGAAGTGCTCCTCTTGGTGTGGCCACTTTTCGGACCATGTTTTGTGTCTCAGGTGGACTTGGGGTTCTTTTAGTATGATTCTTGTCCACACAACTGGAAGTTGGACCATGTTGCAATTTCCTTTCTATATCTGATAGGCTTTGCAATAGGACTGCACTAATTTTAGTCTTATTTTCCTTCTCCTTGATCAATCTTTCATTGTCATCCTTATAACTATGTAATTATTCCATGAGGCTTCTTACAGTTTCGGCCAAATCTAGAGGGGTTTCCACCACCCTCATTTCATCAGATTATTCCTCTCTATTGTGGGAGATTTCCCCAAACTCCTGATGTGTCACCATCCTTTACATTGTAGTTTTCCTGTTGTTCATTGACTACTTGAGTGTTGATAAAACATTTTATGTTAGTTACTAGTCTGCCAATTCATGAAAAACACATATCATTGCAAGGTGAAGTTAGTTCTTTATTTGGAAACATTAGAAACCTATAGTGCAAAATTCCAAAACATGTATCAACAGTAGAAGGTTTCATTCCTCTCTTCAGTAGAAGTTCATACAAGTTTCTTATAGAAGGGGGGTAAGGTAGGGTGTTACCCCATAAGTTCTTTAATAATGTTTTTGCGTGACTCGTGCATGAGCCCAAGTAGGACAAGTGATGTTTCCATGCTTTGATACCAATTTATAACACACCCAACCCCTTAAATAGCCTTTCTAGGGATGGAGCATCAAATTTTTCGTTTTTCCTTGGTCCATTTTCGGTCCCTTACTAAGAAAAACCCTCTTATTCTGCTCCTACAAAGTTTACGTCTTACATTACATGCTTAAACCAGATATAGAGGTCCTCCTCATGACCTCAGGCTGAAAACCGGGAGATAAGGGTCTACTTAGTGAAGGTTTCAACACTTCAAAACTCCTAGACTTCGGGAGTTCTAACAGTGTTTTCGAATTCCCGGATTGTCGAACAGTGGAGGGGATCAACGGTCCACGTCCTCTGTCGATATTCTATGGTTAAAAAGGGGGCTTCTGCATTCGGTGTGTAACACTATTTTTTTCCTAATCCCCGAAGTCCCAAAATATCGCCACGTGACCTTAACCATTCGACGATGAAAATTCGACGTTTAGCATTGAACGTCCTACATTTTCAATGTTTTGGAGATCGACAATCACCATTGGACTTTTGGCATTCAGTGATTGACGATCCTTGTTGTACCTTCCTTTTCCATACTACGCTTAAATCTTTCGAAATCCCAAAATTATCCAGATTCCTAGAGTCCTAGACACATCACCAACCATGTTGGCCAAGCGGACAAAAACTAGAAGTGCCTGACACATGGCGAGGGTCAAGGGGTGACACATGTCCTCATTAGGGAGTGACACTTGTCGTGCTCTAATATTCATAAAGGGTCTGTTAATCATCCGTATATGGATGACACATGGCACGCGTAATGTGGGTCCACATGACATCGAATGACATCATCATGCCACATCATCTTGGACCGATAGCTGCCCAACTCTTCGATCTCACGGTCAGTAGGAGTCCTCATGGATCCACAAATATACGACTCTTGTTACTTCACAGCTCCCGAATTTAGAGCTTACCAAATCCTCACGTTGTGAATTCCCCAAAGAGCTAAGTCTCCCGACTCTCTAATCTGGCACTAAGTGTCCTCATCCTACCAATGGTCAAGATTCATTTTGGTGTTCATGACTTCAGAGGTTTTCACATTCAGTAGGTTCTTTGCCAGGTTCCTCTGGAGTACTAAGTCTACGAAATACGAGATCACTTGCCATGTGTCCTCTCATCCAACGAATCTAATTCAATGAACAACCTTAGACATAGGAAAAGTAGAGGCCACATGTCACTCCACGACACATTCTCAATCGGTTGGGTAATCAATGGTGGGATTCTTAGATCAACGACTAGAAGGAATCCCGAAGGATCCGAAGATCGACGGTCCATATCATTTCATAAGTTCGACATTCGGGATTTTGACATGTATCTCTTAGATTTCCCTCTGGACCATGCTGGATCTATCACCATGTGTACCTAGCATCCACAGCCAAGATTAAATACAACTTGCAGAGCTCCTAGGAAAATCGTGCATCCCTATGTCCTCGAATACTCAGAATTTCGAATAATCATTGATCTGTGGACATGTATCCCTCCATTTTCAACGATCCCAATTCACTCCGTGACTCCATCATTCAGACATTTCAACATTAGACCACTCCTATTCTCCCAAAGTAGGACTTCGTTAAAGCACTTAACTCTTCCCTTCCTAAGTCTGATCTAATGTCTGAGAGGGAACCACACTGGATCCCAAGATCGACATCCCTCGACAATTCACGACTTTGGACTTCAAAAATTTTCGAGGATTGTGGGGTCACAAGTCCCGAAGTCCCAAATCCGAAAGAGCTAGCTCCTTTCGGACAAGTGCAGGGTTCCTAGGCCCTGGTCACATGGGTCCTTTGGGAAATCTTGTGGGCTAAGCACAAATCCCTTTTGCAACAAATGGGTTAAGGACATGGAAATGAGCCCTCGGTCAAATGGGTGGTTCGTTTAAAGGGGAAACACCCTTCTCCCACAGAGATGAGCTTCACATTCCCGCTAAGGCAAATTCAAAGGATCGGTAGGACTTAGGCATTTTAGTTACTCCTACCCCGACTCTCCTGTGAACTCACATCCCATGACTCTCTAGAAACTAAACTGAGATAAATCAAAGATCATATACATATACTAGTTTACAGAAACCAAAAATAATTTCTGATAATTATTTAAATACTGAAAGACTTAATCATAAACATATAAATTTCATCACCACATCCAATATATTACACAAAGTATGAAAATACTTATCAGAACTAGAAAATGTGAAGCAACTACTAAAAGGGGTTCCCATTTCCTCCCAACCATATCCACAACCACTCCTACTATATTTACCACTGGCCACCCCTGATCTCGACCATGATGCTCTGAGAGAGATTCTTTCTCTTTGCTCCACGATAGTCAGGGACGAAGGTTACTCTCCTCCTCCCATAGGAAATTGGAAACTAGCTTTCTCTACTCCAATTAAGGAGGTCTACACGAGTACTTCTTGAGTCACTCATCAACCTTGTTTATAATATTGTAGCCAAAACCTTCCCGTGGCTTCTCTTAGCCAAAAACGATCTTACTGCTTATCTTTTCCTCTCAATTCCAAAGTCTAAGTATGCTTCTCTTCTCTTCTCGGGAGAGTGTTTTCTCTACTTTGCTATCTTGCAGATTTGTCTCTGTCCCCGGATTACCTCCTTTATTTCCTTCCTCAACAAGGTTGCGTGGTTTTGAATCCCAATTCATGCTCAGGCCTAGAATCCTTATAGATGGGTACCCTACCCCATCTCCTCATTAAATCTTGAGGATTTCCTTCCAACTACCAACCTGACTAGTAATTCATTTTTGGGTCAAAGGACTATTGAGCAATTACAACTAGTAGGTACTTGTCTAGTGAGGGTCATATCAACCATTATTGGTTTCCCCTCACCATCTCTCTCATAGCATCCATGGTCTATCTTGGCAAAGTTCCCCCTTTCAGTAGTTGTGAAACACATATCAAATTTCTATTAATAATAGAAAATTCATACATTGACCCTTTTATACAAGGGTTCATCAAATCAAACATTCACACATATTTAGTCCTCCATAGTCTCTTGGCCAGTTATAGTTATATTTACAAACTTGGGGAAACAGGGGTATTACACTATCACTTGACTCTGCAAAATATTCTTTATCAATCATGAAATTTAATCCATAAACAAACATGAACACACAGACTGCCAAAGATAAATCATACACCTTTAAAGACAAACTTCTCGAAAATATGATTTAATTTTGAATCTTGTTGCCTTCAATAGGACCATGTTGTCATCAATATGGTTAATCCTTCTAGTTAACTCAAAATGAATGAATAATGGAAGTATCTCACAAGTACAAAGAAAACCTTATAGCAGAATTTATCCTTTTATTCTCTCTTACTCCTTGTCTCTTCATTTCATTTAGATTTTATTCTTTTCCAATAAGTTATGGTAGTTTAACTACCTTTCTTTTGTCAGGCTTAAGTAGCATAACTAATTAGTTGAGGCAAATAATTAATAACATATAATTAAGGGTCAATTTAAATAATAACTAAATAGGTGGGACACCTTGTCACTCCAATTTTCATTTCTTTAATAATCATCAAAGCATGAAGTATAATACCCCAAATATTTATTTCAAATATCCTTCTTGTAACTCCCATCCTCATGTTAATAATCAAATATTTTAATATCAACAAAATAGAACATGACTATATCCAAAAAATAACATTATATTCATGATGTCCAAAACTCTATCTAAATATGTATTTGTTGTCCAAAATACTATCATAACAAATAAAAATACTGTCCTCAAAATAAAATAACATTAATCAACCTTAAAAACCATATTTGTTGTGAGAGGCATTTCGCCTCATTTCACTGTTGCCCTCTTTAGATCCTATTTCTGATTTATCCTATGCAATAGCCTTCAATTGATGGGAAACTTGTGGGTGGAATGCACTGATGACGTGCGAACAATCATCTTTGAGATGGAGATGAGAGGAAACAGATTTAGAGGAATCTTTGGATGACTTGGAGGGAGTGGCCACTCCTTTTCCTTTATCTAGATCTGGCCTGGGAACATTAGTTTTTATCCTTTTTCTTTCATGAGAGGACTACACTAGCAAGACAACATGATCATCTTGGGAATTTGGATTTATTAGCTGTGGAGGATGGGTTAGTGGAAAAGACACGGTAGGCCAACCATGGTGATGAGCTATAGGCTGATGAACAATTTATTTCCAACCATCATTGACATGTGGTTCTGGCTGCATAGACACATGAGGGGGACCAGAGAAATTTTGATGTGGTTGGTAAGGAGGCCTCTTAGGTATGGGTTGCAAAATTCTTTGGCCAACTAGATTAAAAAACCTTGCTTGGAAAAGTTGATTTAGTTCTTGCAGATCAACGTCAAAATGTATCGAAAAGCGTGGCCTTCTATGGCCTCTTTGCCAATTATTTCCTCTGACTCTATTAACACCTCTGCCATTGATTCCTCTGCTAAAGAAAATCATCTTGAAGCAATATCCAAATCGTGTTATGAAAAACTATTAACAATCCATGCATCAATACGCTACCTAAATAAAATAAAAAGGTTGGCTCTATCATTCACAATAGTAGCACATGAAATCCATCCATCAATACTTTTAAAATCAACAATCAATTTCCATTTGAACAAGGACTGATAAGGCTACTAGGAATATGGGGGGCATTGTAATGAGTGGAAAATGGTAGCATGGATGGGAAACAAACAACGGATACTGTTCAAGCAAGTGCAGAGGTAACTTATATACAAAAACCAAAAATGTATCCATATCCAAACTTCCAACATTAGTCATCATCTAGTCCCTTTCCTTTTTTGTTATTCCTTTCTCTTTTTCATTTGTTTTTTTTAAAATGAAATTCATATTAATAGAACAGGGGATGTTTTAAATGTATTTGGGAAGGCGGTGGGCATATAATGAGTGGAAAGTGAGATAATGAATGAGAGTGAGATGATTATTGTTCTATCATATGCAATAATATTTATTTAAATTCGCCATCACCATCATTTGCCAAAACCTTTTTCTATTAATAATTCAAATCCAAGATACAACAATTTTTATAGTGTTCAATATAAAACCTAATGAAAATCTCACATCTGTCAAACTTTGCAATTTACATTTCCCTTTTTTCCTTTCCTATTAGAAGAGCGTTTTATAAGAGACTATTAACAAAATCATTCGAAACAATTAAAACCATACTACATCAAGCTAACATGGGAGGCTCATAAAACAAACATAAAGCCATCGATGCTTCACTATACAATACTTATATCACAACCCCAATACTTTTTGCATAAACATAATGGGTTCGAAACCCCATGCGAAACTGGTGCTCATCGTTTGATTTTAACATCATATAACTTCAAAATTGACCAAATCCCCATAGATAAATAACAAAAGAGCCAAGACTTCATGCATATAACCAATAGTTTCTACTGTCGGGTCAATACTATAACATACATCAAGACCAGAGTTCGAATCTACTAATTTCCATATATCAGATAAAAAATTGAGGTCATGGAAAATGTAAAGGTGAAACATTAATAAAGGGTTTGCAAAACCATTTAACAATTTATTTCCACAACAGACTTTCCATAGACCTCCTATGGTGGCCGTAAGGAAAATATTCATGTCTCAGATATATTAAAAAACCGTGGAAAGATAATTCAAAAGATCTGCAAGTCTTCCAAAGAATGGATAAAGGGTATGACACTATGCAAAATATCCAATTGTTCTTTTATTTCAGAGAAAAGCCCTTTGAATTTTAATTACCAGAGAAGACCAAAACCAAAATTACTAGCCATAATTATTTTCCAATATACATAGCAAAATAAGAAACATTCATTCTGGGCGTAACCCAATCACATGTTTCAAACAAAATGGAATGTTGAACATTATTCCCATCTTGAAACATTTAAATTCCAATCGGAAGAAACCTCCTTTAAATGTAATTTTCACAACCATAATACCCACATACATCCATTATAAACTTCGGAAAGAAAACACAATCCATAAGCAAATCTAGGAGCCAACATCATGATTTTATTTAGAGCAGAGCTACAGTTCATGAATGGAGAGGTAAGAGCCAACATACTTGTAAGGAGAATGCCAAAAAACCCACAAGCACCACTATTCTTCCCAATGCCGAGCAAAACGGAGGCAACACCAGCCAAAGAAACCAACACAAACACAAACAAAGTGAAGGTGGCGACCTCGAGGTAGGGTAAGAGTGACGTGCAGTAATTGCACATCGTTTCCCATATTAATTTCCATCAACCTTATCCAAGTACCAATACACCCAAACTTCCAACACATAGTCCACCATGTTCTCCACATAAAGTTTCAATCCAAAATCGAATTGGCCTTCCCACATTAATCTCATAAGGCTTATATGTATATTCAACACTTAGCACAAAAACATGTCATGTGCCACACTCCTTGTTAGTGAAGGATTTCCATTTCATAAAACTTATCAATTGTCCACAATAATAAAAAGTACACCATAAGTGCAATACACCATAACTACATGTGGCTCGTGCTTGAAGTTTGAAAAACATTTCAAAAAATATGTGTAGCAAGAATAAACCAAGATGCTTATTAAAACAAACCCCATGCTTGTAGTTTAAATCAACAAGTCAAGTGAAATTATATGTGTAGCAAGAATAAACTAAGATGCTTATTAAAACAAACATTCCCCCCTTTCTTTTCTTTAAATTAAATTGCCAACAATCATCCTTCATCCATTTCATATGGAAAGTGGCTCGAGTTCCTGGGTTTATTCTCAAACCTAGAATCGCTGCAAATAAGAGAAGCGTTATTTCATCATTATTCACATAAATGGGTCCCACCTATATATAGTATATATATATATATATATATATATATATATATATATATATATATATATATATATATATATATATATATATGGTATATATATATATATATATATATATATATATAAGTAATAAGGAATTGCAACCCATTTGTAAGTCAGATTCCATGTTGCGCTTTTGGGCGTCAACAATACTATGATACTTTTGAGGGTTTAAACATTGCCCGAAGAGTGAAAATAAAGGTGGATCTTGTGACCATGTAGTATCGTGCTTTATGGAGGTAGAGAGTCATCCATAATTTCTATGAGGTATATTATGATTTTATGTCTAAATTCAATAATTTTTTATTTGGGGAAGATATTTTCTGGCTATCATTGGAAGCAACAACTTTTCTAAAAGGAAAAGGAGTTCTTGAGAAAATGGAGGATTACAATATCATCAAGGTTTTCCGCTCTATCGAAAAACCTATTTTTCTTCCTTATTATATATCTGATAAGTTGTTTATCATTGAGATAGCTAGACAATACAAATTCTTGTTCCATACTATCTCTGAAAAAAGAAAAAAAATAGTTCATACCTATCCCATGGAAAGTTGGTGAAAGTATTCTCCGAGGAATTTCCAAAATAGATGAAATGTTGCTTATTTCGATCATTCTGGCCTAAGATTCATAGAGGAAATCAATGGTTTCGACCCTAATTATATTTTTTATAATCATTTTCTTTCAGTTGGGCTCATCCCTGCACTTATAAATTCATTTGTAAGTGGAGAAGAGGAGAATGAAAACCACAATCCAAATAATCAGGTGGTCAACAAAGACTTTGGAGATATAGAGACTGTTATAAGTACCACAAAGTACCATAAAAAAAGAGGTAAACCCTCGAATGAGAAAAATTCCCAATCACCAGTTGTTTCTCAAAGAAGTTCCCTACCAAAGGAAAATCCTCAGCCTGCGACATATCACAAAGAAAAATCCAGAGCAATAACTCAGGAGATGATGAAGAAAGAAACCCTCCTAAGGGGAACCTAGAGAATCCCAATAAGTTAAAATTTAAGAGAAAAATTACTAATTCACAACAGGAGGGGGAAGAAACGCATGCTCCAGAAAATGATTTGGTATTGAATAACATGGATTTGGATGTTGATATTGAAAATATTACTTTCCTAGATGTAGAAGTACTGGCTAGAGAAAATGTAGAGCATATTTATGCACTCATGGTCCAGGATGAGACATTTTCTGATGAAGAAACGTTCATTGTACAAAATGCCTCTTTTTATAAGGAATAAAAGAAATTGGTTTTTGAGAGAACTACAAAGAGTAAGAGCGAGAAGCTACGGTCTACCATTGATAATCGAGATATGTTTCATTCTAAATTATCATCTATTCATAAAAGTACAGTGGACGCACTTGATGTTTCAATTGCACGTATGGAGGAGGAGAACGCTCAACTGAAAGAAAAAATTAAAGAATTGGAGGCAACCCTCATGCCTCCACCTATTCTATCTTCCCCCATTGCGATGATTCATCTCGTAAAAATTCTTCAAGAAACCCCCGAGCCAAGTTCAAGAGTCAAGGGAATTTCAAATTTAATCATTTACACTTGACATTTCATTGAAGAGAATATTAAGAAATGAATGTCATTGATTTTAGAGGTGTGGGATATGGAAAAAGGGTTTCCTCTCTCGGTTTGAGAATTCATAATACTAGGGAATACTTGAATTCAGATTTGAAAAATGATGAAGGGTTTTACACAGATGGAGGTGTGATGTTCACAANGGATATGGAAAAAGGGTTTCCTCTCTCGGTTTGAGAATTCATAATACTAGGGAATACTTGAATTCAGATTTGAAAAATGATGAAGGGTTTTACACAGATGGAGGTGTGATGTTCACAATGAAAGTTTTGGAAATGAAAGAGAAGACAAGAAAGCAAGAAAATCTACCTTCTTCAAGCCGCATCAAACAATTAAAATCCTATTGGATGGAAAGAATTAATGTATTAAAAGGATTGACAACTCAATTGGGTGATTATTCAAGAAGGAAGACTGAATCATATTCTTGATTTGGATATTGCTGAACCCTAAATATATTTCAAATTCAATGCTCATGAATCGACAACTTTTAGAAGGACAAGTTGAAGAATTAAAAAGGGCATCAGCTAAGAAGTTTGATAATATGATTGAATTTACACATGATGACATTGACAGTTAGCTTGTCGAGTACACAAATAAAAATGAAGATATTGAAAATGTATTACAAAATTTATCTTTTGATCTTAGATAAATCGAAAAGGAGTTGTTTAATGTTAAAATAAAACAAGTAATTGTTTCCCCATTAAGGGATTTTATTCTTGAGAATGGTTGAAAAACTCAATTGCCAAGATTTTTGAAATACCAACAGAAGTAGTTACTACCAGTAATCAAACCACAACCAACAAGGGTATAAAAGAAATAGCAGGAAGAAAACAAGGGGATGATAGATACCATCATAGTAAGTCCACACTGATCACATACTTCTTCCTTTATCAGTTTTCAACCAGTTATTCTTTTTATTTAACTAGAAAATTATAATCGAATCCTGATAACATTCTTTTGTCTTCTTTCCAGATCCCATTGTTTGACATCTACCCACTTTCTTCCTTATATGTTATACTTTCTTGTATATGTTTTATTTATGGTCCATGGGAGCCCTAATTCTAGTCCTTTGGACAAATGACTTTAATTTCAAAGAATTGTAACATACATTATTTTTGAGAAATCCCAAAGAACTAATTCAAGATCAATTTTGACTGTATTTTATAACTATGAATCTTGAGTATAAAGTATTTGAAATTGATCTATCATGATATTCTTTTGAGCTATATAAGTAATACTCTATAAAATTTCCCTTATGCACAGAGGCCATCTTTTTTTTTTAAATGTGATAAGAAATATTTATTTTCACTATGATGGATGTGAGGAAATTTTGTTTATTTTCTGTAATGTGTGATGTGTGAGATTCCTAGTCTATGTTTCAGGAATACTCTTTTATAAATACTTTTTACTTCTTCAACGTTTTGATCTTTTTTGGAGCATTAAATATTTGACTATCTTAAGGTTGTATATTATTCTCTATCTGAAATTACAAAGAATATTATGAGCCAAAGAGGAGTACCACCTCTCTAAAAATGGAGTATTCATATCCTTGTGAGGTTTCTGTTTCAATCCTTGACAGATTCAAATGTCAACAAGGCTCCATATTGTGTTACTTGTTGGGGGTGTGGAGGACCCCATTAGTAATGTGACTGTCCATAATCACAAACATGATTTGTGCATAGAGAAGGAAAGGCCTCGATAGGAAGAGTGAGTAGTAGCCACCATATTTATGAAGCAATCAATAATAGTCAGGCATAACATCAATCCACAGTGGTGGAGTCGTTAGGTACACTAAATCATGTCAATGTTAAAATTTTATTTGATTTTGGTGATACAGATAGTTTCATTTCACCTTGTGCATTAGAAAAGTGTGGGTTGGCATCCTACATGCATGATGACTTTAAACAAGTCAAGATGGATTTGGGAGAAAAAAAGCGATATGACCTAGTGTCGATAATTGTCTAGTATATATGGTAGTGTCCACTACTAGGTTGAAGTTGTACGCCACTACACTAGGGACATATGACCTAATCATTGGGATGGACTAATTAGAAACCCAATGATCTATGGTAGATTGTTTCACGAAGAGGGTGCTTTGTGTTGATGATGAAGAAAGGTCAGTAGAGATCCATGGTATACAAAGGAAGGTTTCTTTGCGCTTTATCTCGACAATGAAAGTTAAATGTTGCATTAGGAAAGGTTGTCGATTATATGTAGTTGAAGAAGATAGTGAAGGGAAATGACCCTCTATAGATCAATACCCAATTTTGTTGGAATTTAAGGATGTTTTTCCAAAAGAGTTGCCAGGATTACCTCCTAAGAGGGAGATTGATTTTACCATTGAGTTAAAACCTGGTGCAGAGCCAATTTCCAAGACACCATATGGGATGATATTGCCATAACTTTATGATTTGCATATACAATTGAAGGAACTACTTGACTTAGGGATGATAAGGCCCAGTGTCTCACCTTGGGGTGCACCAATAATATTTGTCAAGAAGAAGGACGGTTCCTTACAACCATGTATAGATTACAAGGATTTGAACTATGCTACAATGGAGAATAGGTACCCAATACCACAGATAGATGATCTCTTTGATCATATGAAAGGAACAACTTTTTCTCCAAAATTGATCTGCGATAAGGGTATCACCAGTTACAAATTAAGAAAGGCAATATTCATAAAATTTCCTTTTGAATTCGATTAAAGAATTATGAGTTCATTGTAGTGCCTTTTGGTTTGACCAATGCACCAATAGTATTCATGAGCCTCATGAATGGTGTATTCCAAAATTACTTAGACCACTTTGTACATGTTTTTCTTGATGATATCCTCATCTATTCCAAGAAAGAAAGAGAACATGAGGAACACTTGCGAGTGGTGTTGACATGCCTCAGATAGAACAAGTTGTATGGGATTTTTTCTAAGTGTTCTTTCTACCAAAAATAGATTCACTATTTAGGTCATATCATCTTCGATGAAGGAATTTCTATGGACCCGGAAAAGGTGAAGGCCATTATGGATTGGCTAGTGCCGAAAAATGCTCATGAGGTGAGAAGATTCATGGAGATAACTGGTTATTATTGAAGTTTTGTGGAAGGGTTCTCAAATTTAGAAAAATCCATCACCGCCTTGTAGTGAAAGGGGGTTAGGTATGAATGGAAAAAGGAATGAAATATTGAATTCATCGAGCTTAAGAGGTTACTGACCAGTGTGCCAATTCTATGAGTTCTAGATATGGAGAAATACTTCACAGTCTGCATCGATGCCTTGAAGCAAAGATTGGGGTTTGTTCTAATGCAGGATGGGGGAGTGATAGCATATGCGTCAAGAAATTTGAAGCAACATGAGGAGCTATATTCTACTCATGATTTAGATTTGGAAGTTGTAATGTTAGCCCTAAATATTTGGAGGCATTATCTAGTGTGATGAATATTTGAGCTCAAAACGGACCATGAAAGCTTAAATCATCTCTTCACTCAAAGGGATCTCAAAGCTAGGATAAGGCGACGAAGTGATTTTATGAGTGAGTACAATTTTTGAATTTCATATATCAAGGGAAAGGAGAATGTGGTCACAGATGCCCTAAGTAGAAGACCACGTATCTTCTCCTTGGTTCCTTTAAAAGTTAATTTGAGGGAGCGAGTGTTGGGGAAAATTCTTGAAGATAATTGGTATTTAAATGCTACTTCAGCCCTCTAGAGTGGGAAGCAGTTAGATCCAAAGTATGAAGGATATATCCTTGAAGCAGATGGATTGTTAATATATCAAGGAAGGATGTAAATCCATGAGGGTGGGGATATTTGAAGCATCATACTCAAGGAAGCCCATAGAGAACTTTACTATGTGCATCTAGGTGTGAAGAAACTTTACGCAGATATGAAAAACCTTTCTTCTGGGTAGGCATGAAGCGTGATGTAGTCCATTAAGTCTCTAAGTTCCTTGAGTGTCAGCAAGTGAAGTTTGATCATCACCACTTGGTAGGTATCCTACAACCACATGATGTTCCTATATCCAAGTGGGAAGTCATTTATATGGATTTCATTGTGGGATTACCACTAAAATCACTGAGGCACAATGCCATTCTTCTTATAGTTGATTAGTTGACCAAGAGTGCTCATTTTATTGCAGTTAGAGACACTTATGATATCACTGATGTGGCATGTGTTTTTATAAATGAAGTCATCCGTATGCACGGGTTACCCAAGAAGATCATTTCAGATAGGGAATCTCAGTTTACCTCTAGATTTTGGAAAAAATTGCAGTCAACATTGGGGACTCAGTTGAACTTAAGCACAACATATCATCCCAAAACAGATGGGAAAATTGAGAGAGTAAATCAGGTTATGGTAGACATTCTTAGGATGCATGTTATGGATAATCAAACCCATTGGGAGAAGTACCTACCTTTGGTAGAGTTCGCCTACAATAATAGTTTTCACAACTCCATTAGAATGTCGCCCTATGAAGATCTGTATGGAAGGCCATGCATGACATTGTTGAGTTGGGAAAGGTTAGAAGACCAAGTGATAGTAGGGCCACAACTGATCCAAGAGATGGATGAACATGTGATTCAGATTAGAAAACAATTAAAGGAGGCGTAGGATAGACATACAACTTATGTTGATGCGTGCAAGACTAATCGAAGTTATAAAGTTGGAGATCAAGTTTCCATTCGTATCAGGTCTAATAAGAGTACCATTTGATTTGGGAAAGGGACAATGTTGTTGCATCGATTTACAAGACCGTTCAAAATCCATGAAATAACTGGACCCATTTCCTATCACCTCGTACTTCCATACCACTTGCATAAAAATCATAATGTCTTTCATGTATTTGTTCTACATCATTATGTTGTTGACGAATCTCACAAAATAAATTGGAAGGAATTGTAGGTCTCAGATGCAGGAACCATCATGATCGAACCATTACGCATATTGGACCTTAGAGTTAGATAGCTTAGGACTCATCTGGTAGACCAAGTTAAGGTCCAGTGGGACAAGTATATCCCAAGATATGCTACTTGGGAGGATGCATAGACCTTACGACAAGATCATCCCTCACTTTTTTTGACACCTCGGGACTACGTTTTTGGAAGGTTGGGTGTATGTAATGCCACATTTTGACTTAGACAACTTAAATCACTTATGGACTAATCATATCTTATTTTATTATTAACTATGAAACTATTAATGATACACTTAAAATCTTAGACATATGGACCTATGTGAATGTCAATACTATGAATGTTTATTGTTATTTGAATTATGATGGATATTATGCAACCTACTTCTAGCTTGAAAATTGTGAAATTTAAAGTTGTTGGCACATGGATATCGAGTTAATGATATGATTAAATGCATTTACATGATAATAATGTATGGATATGTATGAGTTTGTGTTATAAACTAATCTGCAGATTAATTGATCCAGGGGATCAAATTTTGCTCAAAATTCAAAGTGCTCAAAATCGCTTCAAATCAAATGGGTGTGTAGGCCTCGTTGTCAGGAACCCAACGCAATTCGAACGAGTTCAAACAGACAATGTATGAGGGAGATATCGCGTTCTGTTTGATTTGCCAAACAGGCAAAAATTTGCTGACTGTACAGTCCGTACAGTCCATACAGGTGATGACATGGTAGGGTCGTACGCTGACGTGGCAGGGTTGTACGCTGATGTGGTAGACGGTGATGTGGCAGGTGATGAGTGGGTAGTTGAGGGTCGACATGGTCAAATCACCTATCGACACATGGCACATTTTTGACAAATTGGATGGTGCCACATGGCCCAGACATGGGCTGCCACATGGCACCGTGTTAAATGTGGTTGTTTAAAATTATGTGGATTCCATGGGGATCGAACCCCAGACCTCTCCCCATGGTGGAGCACCTTGGCATTGTATGGGTTACCAATAACCCACGCAATGTTTCTTATTATACATATGAATTCATATATATTTCAATTTGAATTGTGGTATAGTTTGGGCGCGGTCCGGGCTGGGGCATAGCCCCAACCCCCATCCTATGCGTTTAACCATGTGAACACACCATAAGGATTTGCGCGCATGTTTCAAATGGTTTCAAACCCTGTGCGCCTAGACACATGTCATGGCCACATCCAATCTTGGAACCTAACCCCTTTTGTGCGCGGGAGACGTGGCCACATGGCCCCATGCGCTCAACACCTTCGAGGTTAGGGGGCTAGGTTCCCTAACCATTCTACAAATTTGCGTGTTTTGTGGGTATGTGCGTGGTGCTGGGTTTAAGCACGAAAAAACATGCAGAGGCTAGGTTGGACACACAGAGGTGCATTTTGGCAAACCAGAGACAACAAGTTTGAAGGGGAAACTTCCACGAAGCCTATCTTCTTCAATTTTTAGCAAAATCAGGTGCCGAAAAAGCCCAGCTAGGGGTTTTTGGACGTTCTGAAGCCATTGGAGCCATCTATTTGGAATTTTGAGCACTGTAAAGCACAACTTTTATCACTTTGATCAAATAATATAAAAGATACATTGGGAGCTGGACCAGGAGATGTAGCCCAAGAGAGGGGTGAACTCCTTTATCATTTGTTGTGTTATGTGTTTACTGTTCAGTGTTATTTTCTGGTTATTATCTGCATCTTGAATGTGCAAGTTTCTCTAAAATTTGTGTTTGCAAATTGATCCCTTTTGCCTTAGCACACTTAATTAAAAACTTGCAAAATATTTCAAGATACAAGCCTTTTTCATTTTTAGATCAAGTTGGTATCAGAGCATAGGTTTTTGAAGGCTTGATTATTTGCAAGTGTTTGTTTTCTGATGCTCACAAGGTTGAAGCTCACAAGAGGAGAAGGTCAACTTGTAGAGCCAATTTCTCAACTTTTAAGAAGAAATACTATACTATCACCTCAAGTTTCAAGGAAGCATTCACCAAGTATGGCTCATGAAGAGAGTCATGAAAATTTTCCTACAGAAGATGAAGATCTCAGAAAGGATTTCATGGATATGAGAGAAATGATGAAAGTATTGATGGAAGAAAGGAATGCAAGGTTGCAAGGTAAAAGCTCCAACCCTTCAAAGGACAAGGGAGACAATGGTGATAAAAATCCAAAAGGAAATGGAGGGAATGGTGATACTCCACCTCCCTCACCTCCATATTCCACTTCTTCTACCATTTCACAATCACCTCCAAATTCTCCAAAGGGACATGGTAAAATTCCTCCACAAATTCCTTTGTTAAAGTTTGATATTAAATTTGAATTGCCAATGTACAATGGTGAGGTAAATGCTGAGAAATTAGATAACTGGATTTGTCAGATTGAAGTGTATTGTAGGATACAAAGAATTCAAGATGATGAAACTAAGATTCAACTTGCTTCTTTAAGATTGGATAGTGCAACACTCATTTGGTGGGAAGTCAAGACTCAACAGGACATGAAGAAACATGGTAAAATTTTATCCTCTTGGAATGATTTCATTGTTGCAATTAAAAAGCAATTTTATCCATTAGCATATATGCAGAAAGCTATTATGGATTGGAAAAATTTTAGACAAGCTAAAGGGAAAAATGTGCAAATCTTTACTCAAGAATTTAGGAGAAGAGCTTTGGTTTTTGGAGTAGATTTGTCTTCTCAAGAAACTTTACTCAAATACATTGGAGCTTTACATAGTTATGAGGTAGAGCTTGATGTTATTCCTTTGGATATCTGTGGTATTGTGTTGGGAAGTCCATACTTATATGATAGGAGAGCCATCTTTCATCATCATGAGAACAAGTATCATTTGTTTAAGAATGGAGTTGAGTACATTGTTAGAGCACATACAAAGAAGATGAATTTGTCACTTGTAAATGCGAGACAAATGAAAAGATTAGTCAATGCTAGTAAGAATTTTGTCCTCTTGATGATTAAATCCAAAGATAATGTTGAAAAGGAAGTTTTCCAAGGTTGTGATGAAAAGTTGAAATCTGATTTATATGAGGTTGTTAACCAATATGATGAGATGTTTTAGGAACCAACGGGATTACCTCCA